>JBCJKH010020727.1:0-34417 GCA_039877255.1 Loriculus beryllinus | reverse complement strand
GGGTGTACAGAGCATTGGCACCTCTATTCTGGGTCAGCTGAACCCTGTCAGAGCAAAACCGAAGTTATCAGCCTCAAATCCCTGTTCTTACTGCCTGTAGCTAAAATATCTTTCTTTACTATATCTATTTATATTCACCAAATCAGCAGCAATTAGACTAGGACTCCTCCTAAGAGGAGCAACAATGCAGGCAAAAGTCTATAGCACATAATATCAGGAAAAACTGTACTTTCCAGACTGTAGAAAGCTTTTATTCCTGAATCACGTTTTTGCTGCTCCCAGCCCTTATCTCTGGGCACATTAAAATTCTGAAAACGTACACTGAGTTAAAGCAGGTAAAATATACACAACAATTACAAAGAGAGAGGATAAATGAAGATGACTGACAGCTACTCAAGTCACATTATGCATGAATATAAAGAGACTATAAAAAGCTGTTCATCTAGACAAGTCTTTGAGCTTTCATGCTCAGAAGCATGAATCTCTGAGAACTGAAATATGGATACAGAATGGATATTTCAGTAGGTGGCTTCCCTGCACCTCTGCGTATATGTTCTTTGGTATGCAATAAATCACAGCTGGCATAACCATCAATCCTGCAGCTTACATGTATTAAATTTACATGTTGCATCCTCACTAGTGAATGGTTTTTCCTGCTCCAGAACAGAAAAAAAAAAAAATTAAACAAAGAAGACTAAAACACACTTGAACGGTTTTATTTTGTTACTTTCAGTACAGAACCATAACATTTATCAGCATCTGGGCTGGAAAAAAAAAAAAATCGTTTTGCAATGTGACTTCATTTGTAACAAAAAAGTGCTCATTTAATTGCTATTCTGGGTTTTTAACTTTCTTTGACTATATTTGTATGTGTCAGACTTTTTTAAAGCCTGGCTTGCTGAGCTTCTGTTTCTATTCCATAGGCTAGAAGTTAGTGAGAGTAAACTCACTGAGATAAAACAATAATTAACTAAAGAAACAGAAGAGTTAGTATTTCCATCCCAGATCCACAGTTACAGCAAGTATATAGAGATGAGTGGATGACTAGGGGTGAATAAAGGACGAGTCCTATTCCAGGGCTGCATTGTACTAAAGATAGAGAATGCACTATCGTTCATTTCTGTACCAAAAAGTGCGGTCACTCACTAGACCAGCTGCAGCAAGAACATTGATATTCTTGTTTGGTTCCCAAGACAAACTTAAGAACACCAGAGACAACTCAAAAAGAGTTCATGAGCTATCAAAGCCATTATTACACACGTTGCTGGATGAAAAATACATTCAATGACACTTTTTTTCTCTGCAGTATGAATCAATAAACCCAGTTTTAAAAAAGCAGAGATCCAGAAGAGCCCATGTGAAGGAATATACACAGGTACCTTCTCATCCATACACTAATAAATCCATGGCCTGAGTGGGTTGCCATCAGTGGGTGAGTGGGTTGACTAGGTTTTTGAGTGGGTTTGCCTTATGTGTTATAAATGGAATCACAGCTCAGTAGCTGTTGGTCTAGTTTGTATACCACTAATAGCTTAGGGTGCTGAACAACCACTCAGTAGCCATTGATCTGGCTTGTATCTCACTAATAGCTTAGGGTGCTGCACAAGCACCCATGAGGTGATTAAGTCTATTCAATGACATTAGGTGACACTGTCTTTACTGTCAATGTATGCAAATGTTTTAGCATTTAGATTTTGTTTTGGACTAATTAATTATCAGGACCCTGTAAAGCCAGCATGGGGACACTCGTCAGGGGTGCTTCCAACCATATGGACGTGGAACTCCACATGTTGGGATTGAACCACTAACATAGCCAACGACTACCTAAATTAGAGGATTACTGTCTAAATTGTTAATGAAAATAGGTCTGTAGGCTTTGATTTCAGTAATTTACATTTACCAGGCTTACTACAGAGCAATTTCCAGACTTCTTATGCAGTATTTGACATGTCCCAGTTGGTAAAAGACTGTTTTCATATATGCATACTTTCTCAAGACATTCAGACATTCAGATTGTGTATTAATTCTGTGACTTCACATTTGTTCATTTATAAGAAAAGTTTAATGTTTATTTCTTTTTATGTATGAGCAAAAAGAAGGAGGTTAATGATGTGATTTTTTTAATGCACTATTGATATATATCTCAAATATGTCACCTATATAAAAAAAAATGGGGGGTTGATGGGTATGTAGCTCCATAATTATCAGAAAAGGGGAAGGAACAAAAGAAAAGCAAGTCATAACAATAAAACATTATAAGCATTATTACAGTCAGCATACGAAGCTTTGCATGGCATGGTTTAGTGTGAGGTGTCCCTGCCTATGGCAGGGGGGTTGGAACTAGATGATCTTAAAGTCCTTTCCAACCCTAACTATTCTATGATTCTATCATTCTATGATTCCAATACAGGTGAAAGATCCACAGTGAGGCAACACATCATGTAGCAGTTTAGGGAGAACATGTGAAAGGTTAATCACAAACAGTAGCAATAGTGTTATCTTTCTTAATCCTCCCCTGAACAGGAAGCACTATCTGGTCAAAATACTGATTTCAAAACCCCTTCTTACCTATATCTACCATATCTTTGGCCCATCGTTCCCAGAATTCATTTGAATTTGAGGACCAGTACAAGCCATCCAGCAAATTCCTAGTGAAGATGTTTGTCCAAAGACCTGCAAGTCAAACCACATGGGAAAAATACTGCACCACCACATGTTAAATACTGACTATTACAAGTATCCATATTATTGGATACAAGCTGCATATTATTGGCTCATGTGAAGTGAACCTGTTATGACACAGATGATTCACTGTATAGTACAGAGTAACAAAATAAGAGGTATCAGTCACCCGAACAATGTTTTAGAGTTTCAACTGTGCACTTGTGGAAGAAAGCAGGCATTAAAAGCGTGGAAAGACATATAAGCGTGAAGCCCTCCTTAAACATATTTATTCTTTAAATTGATCTAAGACCCATTTTTTCCTTTCAGGCATGTTTTGTTTCTGTAGAGTTCAACTGGTTCAGGATCAAAATCAAATTGGCTCCATATGTAAGTCTGCTTTTGGAAAAGAAAGAGCTGTCCTTTGTCGTTAAGCCCCATGCCAGATACTCACGAGGAACAAATACAATCTCCAGCAGTCTTCACAGTGTAAGAAATACTGTTTTTGTCTCCACTGGATCCTTGGTTTTGGTATCAAAAGCTAAAATTCTGGCAAAGATTTAAAATCTGCCTGGGTAGATGGATTCCTCTGACTTTTCTCCTTTTCTTTACCTCTACAGGCAGAACAGCTAGTCAAAGCAGTTGTGGAAGGTTAAAAGGACTTCATCCTTATGAGTATGGAAGATTAATGACACCATTCTCAACCCACAAAGCTCTCACAGTTCTCACCTTTGTGGGTTGTTCTACATGTTCATGTTCTACATGACTTATGTTTTATTTTCAGTTCCTTCCAATTCTACCTCAGCAATGCACTGTCTAGAAATGAAGTTGAACAGTTGGTGACTGCTCAGGGAAGAAAGGCTTATTATTCCCTCAACTTGCTTCCTTCACCTTCTTGTTTGGTTCAGAAAACGGGAAGGGAAACCATGCTGCAACTCTCCCAGATCTGCTCAGGTTAAAATGGAGGACAGAAGGAAAGAAGCTTTACAACAAGCAGCAGTGTACAAAAGGGGTAAAGAGACCCTTGAATCAAGACCTAGTGATGACTTCCTGGCAAGGAGTGTTGTATACAGACCAGTGGCCAGCTAGCACCATGCTTTCTACCATGTTGTGATTAAATATACTGCACTATTAGGTCACCTTCCAGATAGCAGATCCGAGATTCTGGCAGCTTCTTCACTCGCCTTCCCATGAAGAACTCACTGTCAAAGTATTCTGAAGGAATCGAGGCTCCATATTTTGGTATCGCCACCTCATAAGGAGAGAACTCTGTCCACTCTACAAAAGAATTGACACATAGTAGGTTTAATGTAATAGAAAACAAAACCTTCCTCCCCTGTGGATGAAGCTATCCATGGGCTCATTAGACCTTACTTGTCTCAGCAGCTCTGAAGTGTCAGTAACTTTATATTGCAAATTACACTGCCTAGTTTCATGCAAAACTGAGGGATAATTTGCATACAAAAAGAACGAACTTTTTCACCTCAGAATGAGTCTGACATTAGCTTCAAAAGTGTATGTATATATTCCTATATAAAGATTCTGGGATCCCACTTGCTCTCTAAACAAAGAGAATCAAATGTACAACATGCAAACGTGATCCAGCTTGCAAGGAATGACTGACATTAAACCTCTACTAACCCAAACCTGTCAGCCTACATGATATAATAAAACATCCTGAAGACACATCAGTGCCAAACTAGAAAGTATCACAGTGTGTGCCTGGCTGTGCACTTTCCTGACTCATGCTGTCTTGTTCATATATTGCAGTAGAACAGTAGCTATAAACCAAACCAAATGTAAGCACTAACTGTTCTTTTCTTTTGAGTATCTGATCATTTTAACACCTTTTGTTGAATGCTGTGTGTGTCCATTTAATGGGGGTCATATCACATCCAGTATAGCAATCATACTCTACTCCATTTTCATACTTCTGTCAGTGTAATATTTAGGGCCGTGAAAATTATGTTTCACAGCACCTCTATAAACTAACGAAGCATCAAAACCATTTTATAGGTGTGGATCTGAGGCAGAAAAAGATCAAATGAATTGCTCACACTCACTCACAATGTCTGTGGCAAAACTAAAGCTTCAACCCAGCTCTTCAGAAACACCCTGTTTGTGCCTGAGGACGTCATACAGCAGATCTGATCTTTGTAATCAACATCCAGCAGTTTGCAAAAAAAGACATTTTATTAAAAGATGAATACCAAGTCAGGGCAAGCAACAGATGTATTCTACACACACACACACAACCCCTTCCTCCAAATTCTCTTTTGTCCCGACTTAGAGTCAGAAAAACCTCTAGGAATACTTACCTCTAAATCTGAATGTACTGAACTTTTCCTCTTTCACATTGAGGACTGAATAGAAAGGCAATGGGTTTTGTCCATGCTCCAATGCTTTGCGCTGGTCTGTGAGTTTGTACTTTCTTGGCTAATCAAAGACATAAAAACACCACAGTAAACCTCTGAAAGAGCATAAGGCAAAAAACACCAATACTATCTATCTGGGCACAGATAGATTGTAAATGTTTTACAACCCAGAGGAATCTGTGAGTCACATTTTTATAGGAGACTTCTTCCTTCATGTTCCTGCACTTTCCTTCCTGGTTGTTTGATTCCTAGTAACTTTTTCATTAATATCAAAGTGCCTTGATTGCCCTGCATCCCACAGATCTTTCCTAAGGCTGAAACTAATATTCACATGAGGACAGATTACTCTAGTTCTTACGTGTCCAACTAAAACAGACTTCAAATGACCTGATTTTTCAGGAGGGGATTGCTCAGTTATTTCTGCAAGTTTTCCTACTAGTTGCTAGCTGTTGGGTACCCTTAGCACAGAGGCACCTTCAAACCTAGCATGGAAAATTCTGGCTACAAGATCCTTTGTCATTGTTTACAAATCACAGTGGGATTCACTTTGGATTTGTTCCATACATTATGTCATGCCCTCAAAATGTAAAGCTCTAAAGAAAATCACTGGATATTTCCCAAACGTGTGGCAGGACCATGCACATACCCGTTCATGTAAAAACATTTCCTGAACAAGGGACCACAGAGTTGTAAAAGATGACACATGTCCTGCTTTTGCTCTTTCAGCAAGTTCCTTGTGATAATACTTCAGATGTTCTATAGACATAAGGTTGAGCTTGCATTTTGTTACTTGTTCTTTTACTGCCTTAAGCGGACCCTCCAGAGACTTCTGTGACCAGTCGGCATGCTCATACAAGTCTGCTAGGGTCCTAAAGAACAGGAATATGGGAAAATAATCCATTTATATGGATAGTTCTGGAAAATCACTATATTGACCCAACCACTTTCATCAAAAGAGAGAACTGACAAGCGTAAACTGAACTTATGATTGAGAGTCAACAGTAATAGCTTTACCAGGGAATTACATTCACTTATTAACAACGTAAGACTTGGGAAGAGGTGTATCTCTCTCGCTGTGTAGAAATGTAGTCTAAGAGTCATTCCAAATACAAATCTCATTTGCTATACACACCATGTCGAGCCAGAAGCCCCAGTGACGTAGGTAACACAGTCCAACAGATTGAGCTTCTGGAGAGCTATGAGGTGGCCAAACATAGCTGACATTGCTCTGAGGCCTCCGCCTGTTGCCATAACAGCTATTACTGGGACCTGTTCAAAACATACGCATTATCTTCAAAAAGTTACTCACTTGCCTACATGGACAAGTATAATTACAGCTCTTTTAATTTCCTCAGGAGACTTCTTTGGAGGACAATGAAATTAAAGTAACATTCCGCCAGTCTTTACCAGTACCTTCTTTAAATTAATCTCCAGATACTCAGCGGGTTCCCTCAACCCCAAAGCTTGGATGAGTTTGGATGATTTTGTATATGCAATGAATTTTAATTTTCCTTCCCCACCTTCTTCATAATTGGAATTGCAATGATTAATAACAGATAATGATACAATTTTATTATAAATAACAAAAATTGCAATAAGTGTAATTAAGAATGGATTTAAGTTCAGAAAAAATATATCTACTAGACAAAATTATTCTTTGGAGAGTATCTATTTAACAAATATTATTCCAGCAAGAAAATCATGTTCATTTAAAAATTCGCCCTGGATCTTGGCAGCAAAACATTTCAGCTGGAGTTTGTTATAAAATGTTCTTTCTCCACCCTAAAGAATTCTGACTTTTTGTGAAAGTAAGTCTAAAGAAGGGACATTACAATGATCTCGTAAATATCTATGTGAGGTGAATTTCAAATACTCCTGTTTTCCTGCTTGGTTTGGGTTGTCTGACTAGGCTGTGTCTAACACAATGTACCAACACCTCATATCTTGCTGACCCACTGCATCACACTGTTGGAAGCTCTGGCTTTGAAAAGTAGTACATTATGTCCTTTGGAATTTGACCTATTGAGAAGAACGGAGGCATGAATAGCTGAGCTGAAATTTTAAATGAATATGGGTATGCCACAATGAGAACTTCTGTTCTGCTGTCATTCACATCAATGGGGTTGTCATCAACATGCAAAAACTACTATGAATTTTTTTGGGAGATGTGCCAATCCTAATTGAACAGATCCACACCCCAAGCTTGGATTACAATTCACAGACCTCATGTCCATGTAGATCTCTTTCCAGATGAAGCACCTTTTTCAGGGCACTGGCAACCACTCTCTTCCTTTTTAGCAAGAATTCTTGTTCTTCTCGGCATAAATCATAGCCTAAGCGCACATCTAGTTTTTCTGTGCTGAAACAGAGGCATAGGAACAGTGTTTAGAATGTATATGGATCTATTTTCAACAACTGCAGTCAGCTAAATATCATAAAAAAACCATGATTCACTGTTCAGATTTAGAGGCAGAAATCCACCTTCCAGTTTCAAAGAAAATCAACTGCTTTGCTTCTACATGGTCTTTATTCTCTAATGTTTCAATGCAAGTTTTACTGCCAGCTAAGGGCAGCAAATATGAAAAAAGAAAGCCTTCTTTGTATCTTTATAAGCTGGATCCTTTCTATTTCTGCTTCACATAATTTCTAAGCAAAGGGTGACTTGAACCTAACAAGGTCTTTCCTGGGGATTTGTACCACAGATTTATACAGAAAAAGTACAATGAAAATTATATTCAAATAATTTTGGTTTATGTGTTGTCTGTCTCATTATTTTACAGTGCAACTTTTCACCTTACCTAGCTTGTGCTTCCTTCTACTGATAACACCAGAGCCACAGATCTATTTCCTTAAGAGCACTTGTGTGGTTTGAGTAATGTATGGGCTCTGAATGTTTTGCTTATTTCAAATTCCTTTTCCCCTTTGCCTTTCTGCTTCTGTGTCCCTTTTGAAGAAGCCTTCAATCTCAGTCTTTAGTTCTTTGATGCAAATGACACTCAGTGAGTAAGCTCCTCACTGTTTGAAATTCTCATAGGTTGGCCAGGGTTTTCTGCATCTTGGTGTGACTCTTTTGCCCCAAGGACATTTAACTTTGATCTGTTGTGGTGACTCTTTAATGGTGACTTAATTATCATAATAGTTTGCCCCTAGTCATGTGCATTCTTTGCATCTAAGTAAAGGACACTGTTAGAAGTCATAGTTCAAAGAGCAATAAAACCTTTGGAGAGAAAGAACCCAGTCCTCTTACCAATCATTTAGTTGGAGGTACAAATACAGTGGCACGTTCTGTAAAGAAAAAATTGAAAGCAGGAAAGTGAACCACTGGGAGAAAGAGAAGTTTGAAATCCAGACTTTCAGTGCTACCTGGAATACCCCACCACTACCACCCTGCATAGAGTTCTTTGGAAAACTATATTGGGAAAGAGAAGGAAAGCAACTAAACACCAGTTATGATTACGACTGTACTCACAAGAACATAACAGCAGAGGGTTGGGTTAGGTGATCTTTATGGTCCTATCCAACCTAAACCATTCTGTGATCTGAATTGTTCTCTGAGGGTAAGATTCAACTCACTTAACTTTAGCCATCTTAAATGTAAGTATATGGACTGAGCTAACCATGCAGGCTTGATAAAGAGCACTGGGGCTTCTCAAAGCCTTGCTAGGAGTACTCTGTGTAAGGGCAGCATCTCAAACTGACCAGGATGAATTCCGAATTATGGATTCTATTGAAAGAAAATTGGTATTTCACTAGAAAACTAACCTTTTTTCTTTTTTTTCTTTTTTTTTTTTTTTTCAGAGGAAACTTGTATTTACACAAAATTCTCATTCAGGCTTAGGAATTTATTCCTTAAACATTTTGGTGTTAAATACTGAGAGGTACTCTTCTTTCAAAAAGATATAAATGGTGAAGCACTTACATTTCTTACAGGGAAGGTTATTTTCACTTTATATCCAACAGGGAGAAATTTCAATGGAACTGTTAGGGTGTCACTTAAATTGCTATCCTCATCTTCCTTATCAGAAACTTTCTACAGAGAACAAAAAAACATGGAGTTTATTCACAGAATAGAAACAATTCAGTTCTTTACTGTTTTGGTGACAATGAAAAGAGCAAGCAGTATGAACAGTGGTACTGCACAGTCTCCATTACCTGCAGCCTGATTTTCAGAACTGGCTCCCAAGCCTTCACGCAATGGAAGTAGAAAGTGTCTGTGTCCTCTCTAGTTTTCTGTATTCTCTCATGAGATTCAGGCACCGTAAGCACAAGATTTTTACCCTCTAGGGAAAAGAGGTTTTTTTCAGAGAATAATAGCACAGTTCAGGCAAAATAGCCAACATATTCAGCAAACTATTCTGGAGTCATTCTCTGTGGTAACTGTGTAAGACTGGCAAGTCTCCTACAGCACAGAAACTGGTGCTCCTGCCTTTGCCACAAAGCCTGGGATGCTCCCAGAGTAAGCACTCTATCATACTTCCACTGGCAAAGTTTACTGTGTCCAGACTAGGAAAAGACACAGAGATCAGTGTTACAAAAGAGGCAGTTCAGGGATTTGCACTCCATTACATTTTACTGTCTTTAGAACGTCCTTAGTCATCTCTGTATCTTAAAGTGCCTCCATCTGGATCTGAATGACTACAGTAGGGTTGATACGGTCATGGCCTCAGTTGACAGAGAAATCAGTGTACCTTTCAAATATTTCCTGCTTTCATTAATGTCCACTTGCACTTCCAAGCAGCAGAGATCACGGGACTGTAAAAAACAGGAGTGGAAAATCGTGACGATAGCAAATGCCACATCTGCTGCAAATAATGAAACATCATGCAGACAAACACTACCTATAATGCAGAGCCAACTAAATTGGTCTCAATGCTGGAAGCAGTCCAGCTGCACAAGAGTAAATTCAGAGGTTATTAACCTAGGACAACAGCCCAGCTACACTCCTTCAGAACTAGTTTGTCCGTACAGTGGTATATTGACAGATGTTGTTATCCTTCAAGTTATCCCAAAATCAGGATACTGTACAACACACTGTTGCCCAAACAGCTACACATATATCTGATAATTATTTAGAAGGGGTGAAGGAAAACACCTGATGATGATTTTCTGTGTATTGTGGTAGTGATTAGTTTACAAGGCATCTTCTTGCTGGTCCTGATGCAGGGAAATCATGGTTATATTCCACCCTACCCTCCACCTGAGTCATTCCAGTTCACCTTTAATAATTCATGCCAGGACAGTTTTCCAAGGCATTTCAGGAAAAACTCATGCCTATCATCACAGCCCTTATGCCTCACACAGAAAATGAGGGGGAGAAGAAAAGAATATGTGTCACTTTGTCTCAGGGGTATTGAAGACTAGCATCTGGAAATCATGTGCAGTCTTGGAGTGGCTGACACACGGTACTTTGTACTGCTTTAGCTGCTGGGCCAGCCCAAGGACATAGGTAATATACCCCATGCTGACTAACACTTAAGGGGGACTCTATGTTTCAATGACTAAAATAATTCTTTATTAAAAAACTCATTTCCCTAAAAGCTGTTACATTAGATAACTTTCCAGCCATGAGTATACTGAACAATCTACAGACTCATCCCTTTTATAACCTCTGTTTTTCCTGCCAAGTGCCATACTGTATTACACAAAACACAAGCAGTTTTCACTTTGAACATCAACAAATGCAAGGTTCTGCAACATGAACAAACCAGAGATGGGCAAGAGATTGACATTTGATGGGCATCTGATGGCAAGAGATTGACATTTGATGGGCAGAGATTGACATTTGTAAAACCTGAGGACTTCAAGAAATACTGCTTCTGTTCTTGAACCAAGAGGGCAACAGTTAAGCCATAATAAATGGGAATTGTTCCACATTTTTTTGCTTTACAATGCACACCATCCTTTTATCTATTATTGTAGCTTCTGAAATGTCAGATGGATGGGAGGGAGAGGAGAGACTCAAACCAAAGGAGAAGTCACTCCAAGCTAAATTCATATGTGAAACTTACCACTAGGACATCATTGGTAATTATGTGCTCTGGAGGGCCAGGACTGAAAAGACAGAATCAGAAAACAAACAGAAGCTGTGTGAGTATCTGGTTGCTTTTTTTTTAATAGTAGTTTTATGATCTTTCCTGCTTAAAATGTAACAGTTACATTAGTATCACTATTTGTTTTCTAAAAGGCATAATACATGATCACCTGTTAAGCACATGACCCAAAATACAGTAGCCTAACAAGAAGAAAGGCAGGAGAGCCCATAAAAAAACCAATGCTTAAGACTGTATGCTAAGATACAGGAGAACAAAGACACACTGGTCTATGTGGAGCCATGTCCTACTATTAACAAATGACCATATGGCTTGAGGAAAGCAAAGACTACTATTAATGCATTCTGTAAATACTTATTATGAAAGACAGTTGCGACTGCTCCAGATTATAATTTACAGCTGATTACAAATGAACAGCAAATACGAATTAGCTCTCACTGAGCTATATGCATATTGGAAAACACAGAGGTAAGTAATAGAAGGTCTTGTCCCAGACATTTTACCTTGTAAGAGCTAGGTCAGTCACTGAATGGATGTAGTTATTTAATACTATGAGAATCTATAGAGTCTACTAACACCATCTCTCATTCAGGTCAATACTCCAGTTGCTACACACATTCGTAAGAGCTTTCATATACCTTAAAGGACCAATAAAGTTATATAATGTGCAACCTTTGACTTTCTGCAAAGTCTGGGGTATTTTACTAAACACCACTTCCAGCCTTAAAACTTTTATTTCAGCTATAAAATGTATTTAAATATAAATAACTAGGTTTGACTTCCAAGGGTGGAGAACTCCCCACATGCCTTATAACTTGAATGGTGAAGGATGTTCCTCTTACCTACTCTGAATCTGCTCAGTCCAGTTTCCAAGCACTGCATCATATTCTGTCCTACCTATATATATATGTCTGTGACTGCATTCACATTTGCAAAAGATGCTTACACCATCTCTTAAAGTATCTCTCATAGACAAATTAAATAGATATCCCTGAGTTTGTCTGTGGGAGAAATTAACCAAGAACACCAGTGATTTTCTTCTGCAGCTTTTCCATGTCTGAGAATAAGAAGCCATATTTACCATGCAGTTAATCAGTTTTGACTGGACTATGCTCCTTTTTTTTGGTAATGCTAAGCTCAGATATGCCAGAATGTGGAGTTTAGGGTTGTTTTTTTCAACCAAACTCGTGATGCCATTTAGAAGAGAGATAAAGTTAATCTTTCGGGGTTTGTAGTCCTCCAGACAATGTTGATTACCACCTTAAGGGGGATGGTCTTAATTTTATTATTTGTTGTTTTTCAAGTTTAACCAAGTGTCCTGTGTTCAGTTTTACCACAGTGTTCTAGGTGTTGTTCTATTAGTATTAACAGCTTGAAAAGCACCGCTGTTCAGTTTTACATGCATCTTGTGTCTAGGTTACCATATTGTGCCGATGTTAATACATTTCCATGATCAGGATATACATGTCGAACAGAAGGTAAGGTTTGTACGAAATACACTGAATGACAGAACTAGCTGGGGAACTTAAGGTAACTTCAGCTTGCTGCTGGGAGATAAAACTGGAAGAAGTTCCCCTTTCTCTGAGATATCATTACTCCCTGGCAGATCTATACCTTTTCAGCTCTGAAATTTTACTCACATTCTTTCCATCCAGAATTCCACTTCTAAACTTTCCCATTTCTTAGTACATGTTTCTCTCTAAAAAGAAAAAGGTAGAATAAATATGGATTATTGGAGGCTACAAGAATTTGGCAGTATAGACACACAAAAAAAGCACTTTCATGGCTGACATCTCTGCTGCTAATGTTACCAAAATAAAGCTGTGAGTTACCTCTTTCCAAAGCCGAGACTGCTATGGAAACCACATGCTTGCAAAAGGCACATAAGATCGATAGTCTCCCATTGTGGGATGTGTAGAACTGTACATATTTCCAAAGATAAAATCACAAGGGAAAGCTTGACTGATGCAGAAATATAATGGCTTACTGTAAACATGATGTGTATGGGAGAAAGGCGTTGAAGCCCAGCAACAAAAGTGACTAAGGCCAGTGTCATCTCCATGTACAGAGCATGGAATCCAACAGAGATGAAGTTGGTTACTGAATCATTATATTTCCCAGTGACTCACCCACTGGCTGAGAAGTGCATGGCACCAGCCTGCAGGATACTAGGAATATCCATGTTAACAGCTTTCAGCATTTGAAGTAGCTGTTCTTTTGGATATGGACTGTTTCCTTCCTGCAATGAGCATGTAGCAATACCTCAGCCACAGCTCAGACAAGCCCTGGAGTTTTCACAGACCTACCCCAGCTTTGTTCTCTGGACAGTTCTTTTTCATGGACTCTTTAATAGAATACCAAAGATGTTAGCAGGACAGGTGTGCCTTTACTATGGGCTACAGAAATCTGAATCACCTGGAAGGAAACCCAGCATGGTCACCAATAGGAGAAGCCTGAAAGAATAATTTAATTCAAGAGCTGAGTGGATTGTCTTCATGTCTTAAAGTTGTCTTAGAGTTGCCATTAAAGAGGAAGTGTCCTCTAAGCGTGGCAAAAGTTGAATAAAGACAGAAGGTAAGGAAGTTATTTACTTGGACTATAAAATATAAAAATTACTTTAACAAATGCTCTCTGTTAACAAATTTTGCCCTCACAGAGATGCTGGGCATGAAAGAGAAGCTGCTTCATTTTTTGAATCCACGAAAAGAAATTAATGAATTCACAAAAATTCAGCACAATTATATCTGTTTTGATGAAATATTGATAACAGTATGTAAGGATATCTCTTTATGCAGACCCAAACACCACTTAACATAGAAGCCAATGTGGACAATGAGGTCTTGCCAAACTCTCCCTGCATTTTCATAGATTCCTACAATCATGGAATGGTTTGGGTTGGAATGGACCTCAAAACTCATTCAGTTCTAACCCCCTGCCATGGGCGAGGACACCTTCCACTAGACCAGGTTGATCCAAGGCCTGTCCAACCTGGACTTGAACACTGCCAGGGATGGGGCAGCTTCTCTGGGCACCCTGTGCCAGCGCCTCACTACGCTCACAGTAAAGAATTTCTTCCTAATGCCTAATCTGAATCTCTCCTCTTTCAGTTTAAAGCCTTTCCCCCTTTTTCTGTCACTACTTGCTCTTATAAAAAGTCCCTCTCCAGTGTTTCTATAGGCCCCCTTAAGGTACTGGAAGACTGCTGTGAAGTCTTTTGAATCCTTACCTCTGATTTCAAAGCAAATGTCTCACGGATTGTCTCCCCTGGTCTGATTCTAGCAACATTAAAAAGAACTGTGAACTGCATGTCATCTTTGGTGAGTGGATCTTCATCACACACTGCCAGTTCTAAGATGTTCTGGTAGCAGAAAAAAATAAATAAGAACACTTATTGAGCTGCTATCACACAGAAATAAAAAGGGGGTTAGATTTTTGCAGCTGCTTGACTAGCACAATAGTAAGAATAAAGAAACATGCTTTCATTCAGGAGTTTGCTAATGAGAAACACCATCATTAAAACCAATCTTGGGAAACATATGAAATGGAAAACGACTACCTGTAACTGAGAGCTCTCACTATTCTGAGGCAGAAAAGATGACAGTGCTCTGCACCATATTGATAACCTGCCCAAAGTTCTTTTAACTACACAGGTTAGGGTAGGATTAAATTTGCTTTCTAATCCACAGCTACTCCTCTACTCTTTCCCTACAACCAGTGAAGGGAAAGCTCTTTCTAAATTAGCCCAAAATAGCCCAGATCATAGAATCATAGAATCACAGAATCATAGAATAGTTAGGGCTGGAAAGGACATTAAGATCATCTGGTTCCAACCCCCCTGCCATGGGCAGGGACACCTCACACTAAACCATGCCATGCAAGGCTTCGTTCAACCTGGCCTTGAGCACCACCAGAGATGGAGCATTCACAGCTTCCCTGGGCAACCCATTCCAGTGCCTCACCACCCTTACAATAAAGAACTTCTTCGTTATATCCAATCTATACTTCCCCTGTTTAAGTTTGAACCCGTTACCCCTTGTCCTGTCACTACAGTCCCTAATGAAGAGTCCATCCCCAGCATCCCTATAGCCCTCCTTCAGGGCTGCTATGAGGTCTCCATACAGCCTTCTCTTTTCCAGGCTGAACAGCCCCAACTTTCTCAGCCTACGCTCCAGTCCCCTGATCGCCCTCGTGGCTGCCTCTGGACTTGTTCCAACAGTTCCATGTCTTAACCAATCAGCTGCAAATTCTGTTACACAAGCATTTTCTTAAGTCAATTAATACAGTTGATTGACACGGTGTCAACTAACAATTCTCAGCTATTCAAAATAGTGACATTTATATTTATATAATACCTCAACTTCTCTCTGGATCCTAAAGTAGAAAGTCTCATTCCAGACAGGGTTGTCAGAATTCTTGATGGTTTTGGTCTGAAGCTTTCGATTTGAAGCAGATGGCAGCCACAAGCGCACGTAGCAGTCTGATGCAGTCACTGTAGCAGAGATACATTAAAAACCTGATTCCATTGTTATAGATGAAAGCAGGGCAAGGCCATGATTCTGGAGATTAACAAATATTGCTACTTATTTTTTCATAAATAGAGAGACCATCAGTTGGAAGCAACCAAGGAAAACCATCTGGGTAAATAACTACAAGTTGCAAATGTACACATGCACACACAAAGTACACTAAAAGCCGTGTTTCCCATGTCAAGAAAAAGAGGTAAGAAAGACCCCACTGACCATTCATTGGGCAACATTCCTTGTGATTCCAGTCAATGACGTTAAAAAAGTTTAACTAAAACTAGAGCTAGCACCAAAAAGGGCTGTTAGGATCATTACAGGAAAGTAGAATTCATATTACAAAGAAATTCAGGAAGACTGTTGCTCAATCCAGCAACACAAGCATGCGAAAAGGACATGATGGCTGTCTAGAAGGGTTAGGTACTAGGGAAGATCTGTTGCAGCTGAAGGCTGGTGTGGACCCAAGAACGTGAGGGCATGAGCAACTTGGAAATCATCATCTCACTCCAGCCTACATCTACTCCTTATGGTTAGTGCAGTCAGTCCCTCGAGCAGCCATCCTTTGGGAAAAGCCAGGTTGGGAAAGCACATTTACTTTGTGAAGCTTGACAACGGTGTGAAAGGAAATCTCCAAGGTGATGTCTTTCAGAGCTGGAGTCTGGACTCGACTGATGATGTGTACTGCATCCCAAGATGCCTAAATACTTCAGACTGGTATCAAGCAGTGAATAACATTGCCCCGCAAGGTTTTGGCAGGAAAATGGAACTGTCCCTTCAATAGAGTAGATAGAAGAGATCATTGAAACTCAGAAATACAGGCCTTGTCACACTACCACCTTTCTAGTGTCCACCTCTGGATGTTGCTACATGGCATTTGCCACAGGAGTACAGGAAGCACTTCATCAGGCAGTTCCTCAACTCCTTGTGGTCTCCCTTGCATTCAGGCTTGGCCAAGGTTGTGCTTGGCCATGCACAGTGAGATGCGAAGTGTCTCAGCTGTAAAATAACACTTTTTTGGCTGAACATGGCATTTTTCTAGAGGAATACACAGGCCAGACTGCAAGAAAGAGCAATTCAAGGTCTTTCTTCTGGCTGAGGAACCCATAAGAAACCAGAGCAAAACTGGCAGCTGAATGGCTGCTCTATAGTACACCTTGAGAAGGAGTCATAGGAGGCTGTGAATGATGATGAGTTAAAGAAAGTTGAATACAAAGGTACACAAAAAAGTCTGGTTTGCCTGCATGCTCAAGAACATGCTTAGGGCTGGATCTGCAGATCCAGAAACTATCAATATAATTTAACATGACTGGTTATCTGAGAACAGCAAATACCCTGAATGTACTTTAGAAAGCTTGAAATTCTCTAGTTTACCTTTCATTATTGTGTGTAATTGATATTTTGCTAGAAAAGATCCTTATATACATGCCCTATGTGGCAAAATTCCAGTCCATTATACGATTTATATAAATCATGAACATCAAAACCGAACAACTCCATGCAGATTTACAAACTGCAGTATCCTCATAAAGCCTACCTTCCCTTGCTGTCCCAGAAATTCGTCTGGGAGGCTTCATTTTTACCAGTTCTGAGATGCCACTAGATACATCTCCAGCCTAATGACACCTCAGGCATTTAATCTAATTATAGCCCTGGCAGTAGTACTTCTATTGTTGCACTTTATGTACATTGCTTTTATACCTTCAAACTCAGGAACATTTCTTACTACATGAGAGATGTAGTGAGGTGACTAAAAGTACAATCAAAGCACAACTCACACAGGTCTCTTGATTTGATGTTCTTAGCTTGTATGATTCTTACAGAAAGCATGTGGATGGGGCAGAACTTCATCTGCAGAGAAAACAGATGCAATTAGTTTTACTAGCTCACTCAGAACACCAAAAAAATATGCAATCAACCTATTTTTATTCAACCTGAAGCATGGACAGCCATAGTGATGGGTGTATCGCCAATCTCTGAAAGTTCTGTGCCATAGAAAGGTCAAAATTGAGCTTTTGGAAGACAATACTAGGTACAGCACTGACACTAGATGAGGACATAGTAGTTACCAAAATACTCATTATGCTTTGGAGGCATAATATCACAGAATCCCATATCATTAGGTATATTGTAAATACCAATGGAAATGGAGCCCCTTCCCTTCCAGATATGAGATTTATTTCTATCATACACAAGCTATCATTGTAACACTTATTTGAAGTTACATGTCACTAACGCTAACGAAGAATTAAGCTTCCCAAACTAAGCTGGTCAGAAATTATTTGCCATTTTCAAGACATTCTGATAAGCCTGAATGCACACACATATACAGACATGTGATAATCTTAGTACTATAAGCAGAAAAACATTTTCTTCTTCTTTCAAATTGGAACATTTAAATTTCTTTTTAATTTTCTGTAGTTTTACATATTTTTTGCATATAAGCACAGCTTGTCAGCAATTATAAGCAATAATAACATACAGTAAATAAAATAAATAAATAAAAACGGGGCCTCACCATGTTGGAAGTGTTTCATTAGTTTGAATGGCAGCTTAAACTACAGACCAATTGAAACATCATATGTGTCTAAATGAGATTATCTATTTCATTACATTGCAACAAAGTAATTCAACAACTTCATTTTGAAAGTTAGCACCATGATTAATGTTCCTGACATTGAAATTATTGGAGATACAAAGAGCTGGGGAAACTGGAACTTCTCTATAGAGGGAGTCACTCACTACACTTAATATGAAATTCTTTTAAAATGGGGTGGAGATGACTGGGCAAGTTTATTAAAGATGAGAATAGCCTTAATTCAGTTTAATTCAGTGATGTTTAGAGGTAAATTACATTACATCAAATAGAAGCCATTTCAACTGTGATTTGGCACGTTCAAATAAGGGCTTAATACGAAATTGTGTTATGTCACTTTTAAAGTTACACCCTTTTTAAATTCAGATTAATATGCAAGAATCACCTTGAGCAGAGTTCTTAAACCTACCAAATCACAAATTACTCTGTTTCTTGGTCTTTTAATGGTTGATTGAGACAATTCCTGTATAAAAATGTAAGACACATTTGTTCTTGCATGACAAGAACCATTTCTCTTACATTTTCCCCCAATTTGAAACTGATAAATTTAATTAATTAATTAATGCATTTAATGCATTACAGACATTACAAGTTCCAGTTGGAACACTTCCATATTATTCCATTGGCCACTGGAGGAATTTGACTTTAATTTTCCTGTGCAAATACTCCCAACCGGAACACTCGGTCAGCATTCCTAGTGGGTATCATTAACATGAAGTATTGGATTATGTAGACAATTACAGAGCTGACTGTTTTTAATTAATATGTTAATTCTGTGTTATTTTGCAATCACTTCCCCCTTGCTCAACAGAAGCCAAAGCATTCTCAGAGTCTGCCTTTAAAGGAGAAACGGATGTTGTACAAAGTTGCTTTGAACCTTTTGTGATGAAAATGTAATTGTTTATAAAAATGGTGCATCTGCAGTTCATCATCATAGTACTCACAGTTATCATTGGTGTCATGTTTGCATCCTCTCCCACTAGAACCAGAGAACCTCACTCCTCCTCTTTTCCCCTTTCAACAGCAATCACTTCCCTCAAACATGTCAACAGTTGCCTACACCAAAGATGACTGTTCACTGTTTCTGGTTTGTTGCAGCTTAGTCCTTGTGTTGTTATAGGGTAAAAGAGGAAGAGGTTCAGATAGGTAAATGTGGCCATAATAAACCCTATGTGCAAATCCTTAGGGAAAACCAGAAGCCATCCCGCTCCCAAGCCTGCAGTTTACTTCAGGCTGTGATAACCATTTAGAATTGGGCTTATTCTTTTTGTTTTCATCAGAAAAAGGCACAGCTAATTTTTCTTCTGCAGTGTTCCATAGCAGACTGTTTGGGTCTGATTTGAGTGGTTTCAAATAAATATCCTTGCCTAAAACTGACTGCATTTCAGAATGCCCTTTATTAAAAATAATTACAGAAATAATTTGCTATTTTCATAACATGACAAGAAATGTGTAATTTCATTATTAATGCAAATTGATAAGCACAGACCACATCCAGACAGCTCTTGACAGTCTTGCAGTTGTACTGGTCTTGCTCTTTTTAGTTCACTTCCCTGAAAGAAAGTTTCCTGCACAGGCACACAGAGGAACAAACTCCCTCTGTAAATATCAAGTCAAAGGTAGCTTTTCCAGAAGTGCATCATTCCTTTTTTGCTGTAAAATTAGTAGTGCCACATTGACGTCAATTATGGCTGCCTGTGTATGTTTGCATAACATACCAGACCAATAAATTGTAGCATGCCCAGAGTCCCAAAGAGTAGGCTAAAAAATGACACCACCACCACCCCCCCCAAAAAAAAAACCCAGACAACAAAATAGAAACAAACAAAAAAACCACACAGAAACAGAAAAACCAGACTTCTTTTCACTTGATAACATTTAGCACTAAACTACATTTCTGCACTCTCAAAGCCAGTTTTGGGGGAACCATTTCAGGTTTAAAATATGGAAAAGTCAATGAACAAGAGATAAAACTAACATGTAAAACTGCCATAGCTGTGTCAAACCTTAACAAACTGAAAATTCACTTCTGTTGCTAGCATCTCTTTGATTGTAATAGTGCACCTTTGCTGACCTACTGACTGGCTTCCAGAGAACAGTAATATTCCAGTCAGCTTTAGGAGGATACATAATTCTCCTGTCCGCAGGCAGTTGGTCACTTCAAGGTTTCATCCCAAAAAGACAGCTTTGAGAGTACGAAATCTTTTTAAAGCTCATTAATAATGAGGAACCTACTGAGATGATCTTTGGATGGCAGTGAAAGAAGAAAAACCTCCCAACAGCTCATATGTTTGATTTCACTCCTTATTGCCCCTCCATGCTGCTCCTAGAACAAGATCTCATAGCTAGATTCACTAGAAAGTTAGTATTCTAGTGGGCAGCTTCTGCAGAGACGGGCAATCTGGGAACATCCTCCCATCGCCTCATCTCCTTTTTAATTTGTTTTCTCTCCTTTGCTTTGCTTTGGTTTGCTTTTATTCTTTTCTTTCTCTTCTCTTTTCTCTCTTCTCTTTCTTTCTCTAATTTTCTTTATTTTCTTAAAAAAAAAATTCTTGGTGTGTACTTGGAAAGCCAATTTTTATGGCCTTGCACCACATGGAACCAGTTTTCTGACTGGAGAAAACACCAAGTTATATGAAGTTTTGAGTGAGGAGTTTGCTCTATTTTGACATGCTGTAAATAGCTGTACGACTTATCATTCAGCTTTATAGATACCTTTCAGATATGAATAACTACTTCCTTTCATGGATTACTTTTTCTTCCTCCAGTGGTGTACCAGAAGCTGTGTAATATCTTACATACAAGATCTCAAACAATCATTTGGCATATTCTTACTATTTATTTTATCTTAGATACTAAGGATTTGTTTCAACTACAACTTGGCAATTTATCAAAATAAAGTTAAAAATATAAATCTATAAACTATAAAAAAGCTTTGTGATCAGCCTGGTTCCAAAGCGCTCTTTCACCTAGATTCTTTAACATCTAATATGGGCTGATATTCTTATCCCCTCCATCAGTGAGAATACTGCTAGCAATTTCTCTTTCTCATCAGCTGCCTATTTTCTTCAAAATTAGAGGAATGCAAAGTTCTAGTGGGAAAAGTGAATGCAAAACTAGGGGAGAGAATAGAAGGAGAGAGCATGACCACAAAAACTGTATTTTCCTTGGGAATCACAGTCATCCAAAATTTTATCATTCGAGGTTGGACAGATAGTAAGTAAATCTGAGTATTTTATCACATAAAAATGATTCCGTAGGTCACAAAATAAAACTACCAAAGACTGATTAATCTTGTCTGAGCAGAAGAAAAGACCCTGCTATGAATATCAAAAGCACTCCCAGCAATTTGCAAAATAATGCTGTCCATCACTTCAGTGCCAACTTGGTAGCTTTCTTTAAACAGCAAAAAATTAATTGGAATACCAGATAGTATTAGTAGAATACTACACAGTCTTCTCAGTAGGCCTTCCTAAATAACTCAAAGAGCCCACACTTTTCTAAACACCTTGCTTTTTTAATGTAAAAAGAAATAAACAAACCCCACTCTGTTCTGATTTCAATATCTATTCACTAATTTGCATTCACAAAAATTTAATTTGCCTGGCTGTATGGCAGAGCTATGGGCTGTATTGAATGAATTTCCTTCCTTGGGAATAGAAGCTTCTGACCTGAAGCTAAGGTCGCACTCTAGCATTTTGGCAGTGGTGCCTATTAACCAGGACTATGTCTATACTCGTAAAATGGTACTCGCAGCATTAGGATCAAATGCAAGAACTTTTGCTGTAATTGAGACTTTCTATACAAAATTACATCTGATCTATCCACTCATCTATCAGATCCAGAATTACATTATCAGGTACAACATTTATATTTAATATTGATAGTTTTTATATCTAAGACAGATAGATAACTCTGGATCTATGAGGTAGATAGATTAGATACAAGTTTTATCCAAAGTACATTATGTTTATGTCATTTGCCCTGAGCATCCAACATTTGAATATTTTCAATCTATCATTTGAGCTTTCTCTTCAAGCTACTGATATTTTCCCGGATCTTTGATTTCACTTGCAAATATTACCATGCCACAAGTACAAGTAGCATTCTTTATTCTTAATGATTCATGATTCTCTAGAAGTCATAGCATGTAACTTTTTTTTTTACTGCATTTAAAACCCATGAATGCCCATATTTCTTTTATTTGCTGCAAAATTTGGCATGGGGTTTGATATGTACAGAAAGATTAGTTGTAAGCAACTCATATCTTGGATTTCAGACACCACATCCATTCCTTTTTAAAGATATACATTAGGAAGTAGCTCTCAGCTAATTATTCTGTTGATTTATGCTAAAAAAGTATCAGCTAAGATCTCTGAATGAAACTTTCTATTACAAAACTCAAGCCCAGACATGAAATACTTCCACTAGAATTGCAGGCTCTGTAAACATTGCGTCAAAGATAGCTAAATCAGCCAAAGGGCTCAACAGAACTCTTCCCTGCAGCTAAAGTAAGATAAACTATGCTTCGCTGCTAGAAAAAGATGTTGGGTTTTCAGCTGGGCCAGGCGACAAACATGTGCTATCCTGAGGAGATCACGTAGAAGGGGTAAAACACTTTCATTTTACAGTGAGATAAACTCCTCAAGGCCAGCCCTCTCTTCCTTCCCAGTGTTAACACCAGCATGCACACCTCACCATAAAAGCAAAGGGCCACCTACTCTCAGTTGTCACGAAAGCTCACTTGCATGTTAGTTACTACACAGTGAAAGAGGAAAGCGGTGAGTTCACAAAGTCCAAGACAACCCTCCTGCATCGCACCAGTTGTCTCTGTGTGTCAGCAGATGTAAAGAGGAAGAAGTTTGCTCTCAAAACCTGGAGGAGGGAGGTCCCAATGGCAAGGTACTGGGTCACAGCAAGACACGAAGCTGCAGTTCTCTTACCTTGGCTGGTGGGCTCCCCATGGTGTGCAAGATGGCGACAGCAACAGGCACCCCAATTTGAGTAACAGATCCGTCAGCTGCCAAACAAGCTCACAGCTTGTTGTTGTGGCTGAAATAACCTGAAGGACACATATAATTTATACAGGCGCTGAGCTCCACCCTCTGCCTCCTCTGTGCGGAGAAGAGTCTGCCTGTGTCTGAGAGGGACAGATCTGCAGTGTCAGAGGGGAGAGGAAAGCTGCAGTTACCACATCTTTGCCTGTCACTTTATTACCTATCACAACTTGTTATTACCCCAGGTTTTTGGATAGATTCTGCCATATTCAGAAAGTCTTCTGCAGTCCCCATCTCTTCCATTTATCTAGTCAGCAAATGAATTTTCAATGGTTTTTAAGCTCTTCCACAAAATACTCCAGAAAATAAAAAACAATCAAAAGGGAGCGAATAGCCAAACCTTAATAATAAAAATTCCAGTGGGAGATCAACCCACTTCTGATTGCTCTTTTCAACTCTTCCTACAACAGGGACTTGTTCCAATATATTACTGGAAATCTTTCTGCCAGCCAGTAAATCAAGTCTCCTTTCTTTGAAGAACCTACTGGATGATTGCCTGGCCAGTGTTGGTGAAATTGAGGTAAATTTTGGCAGGGAAAGGGAAAGCCGCATACCTTCTGGGCTTTTCCCCTCTACACACTTCTTATAAGAAGAACATGACAAGATGACATCTCACAGCTTCCCATCCTATTCCCCCATCAACTTGGTAGTGACAGTATGGGTCCTAAGGCATCCTCTAGAGATGGTGCAGGCATGGCTTCCTTCACCTCTCCCATGCCTACTGTGGACTACTGATGGACAATCCATGGGATGCCTATCAGGACATTGCTCCAGGCCATCTGTTCTGGCATAACCTTATTCCACACTTGCAACTTCATGTCGGATGTCCTGCAGACCCAGGCTTGGAAAAGGGCTGGAGGCCACCATAAGCCTGCAGTAAGATATGTCCTCACTGGAGGACTGTAATATGAGATAGGACCAAGCCTCACCAAACAACCAGTGGACACTTATGGAAAGGGAGAGTGTCAAGAGTTAATTTTCATTGAACAGTAGTTAGGAGATTGGCTTTTGGCAAGAGAAGAAAAAAAAAAAAAAACCAAATGCATCCACAACAATTATTTAGGAAAATAGGTTTCCTGGAATCTCAGGCTTTAGATCTCTCCTGAAACTCAGATGGATCACCTTTGAACACTTTTTACAGCATTTTCCACAAAAATCAGTCCCCAGTTGAAAATCAGCTCTAGTCAAATGCCCATGGGCTTATGGAAATGACAAGCAACACCTCAAATTGACATTTCCGAACACTCTGCTCTGCTGGCAATGCAACCACCATCCTGGAGGTGAGGACTGGATGCACACTTATCCAAGTGGCAGGGTTAGAATTTGAGTGCTTAGTTAGGTTGCAACATTTGAAACAATAAGAAAGGTATCACAAATGAAGGCCTGCTGTGTATGTGCAGCTAATCAAAGGGCAGCTGCAAAACCCACAGAAAAATAAGCCAAACTCATCAGAAAGCAATCTGGGGTTCAGTGCGATTAACTGTACAAGTGACGTGCTCCTGCAGTAGCACTGTTTTGACAGCCTCACTTAGACATTTTTCCCAGCAGTCAAGAATGCATTGCAATGTTCTTCTCCATGCTTCTTTGAACACAGGAGTATGCAGCATCCCATTTCCAGAGATAAGAAAAAAGCAGAGAAAAAGGGGGAAAATCACTTATTCACGTGAAGTTTTCATTTTCTGCCTTCATATTGTTGTTGTTGCTGTAGTGAACCGAGAGACCAAAATAGTAGGCTGACAAATTTACCTCCTAAAGGGAAGGCAAATGGAAAAACAGCCAGAGAAAAATGAACTCCCCTCAAAGAGGGGTATGGCTGCCTGGAAACAGAGCAACACATTAAACAAAGAGCAGCTGCAGCAGAGAGACCTGGGTCTTAATGGAACAGGAAGGAACAAAAAAAGCTCGCAGAATGTCTTCAAATCAAGGTGCAAAAGTTACTTTGGAGAGCTCTGGAACTAGTTTTTCCAAAAGCTGCTCCAAAATGTCAATGTTTCCAGTAAATCAGCACAGCCAAAATACATAAAACATCTTGTGTTGCTTGTCAACAAGCACACTGACAAGTACCACGTCTATTTCCTCTGGACATGAGGGAAATGGGCTACATGAAGTCAGGCTTTACTACAGACACAAAAAACAATACAGCATGTGGAAAGTAAGGCAAAGAAAGTCAACTGCAAAACGAAGGAAGGAATAAAACTAAAGCAAAGACAGCACAGCACAACGCCTTAGTGAACAAGGTAAATAGTAGGCAGTATCTAGTAGGGGGCACAGAAAGCCCTCTGCCTCCCCATTTTAGGAGGAGGACATAGTCATACTAGGCTTATACTAGTGGAGTTAGATTCAGAGTATGTAATACAGTATCTGCAGTTTCAGTCTGTAAAAGGCTGTTCAGGAGACAGAGGGAAAAGGGATTTCAGACTGTACAGGTTAATTAAGCTGGTCTCATTCCACCTTTTTGACTTAATCTTGTTTTCTTTCTAAATTAATATTGAGAAAGTACTTGGAAATAAGATATGGGGGGGGTGAAAGAGATAAGAAAACATATCAAATTACTCTGAAGTTAAATTTCTTCATACACTACCTATGTATGTGAAACAGAATCAGAATGGAAGGAATGCAAGCCCGTGCTGCTCTCAGTATGCAAGTTAATTAATACAGTGTTCAGCTGCATGCAGCTTACCCAGTGGGCTGCTCACAAACAGCCCTGTGCAGGAAGCTACTCAGAGTCACAGCCAAGCTGTCAGATAAAAGCAGTAGAGTGATAGCAACTCTAAATGGCTGCGATTTGGATCATCCTACTGCTGGCATAACCTTAAAAGCTAAGTGAGACAGAACTTCCAAAAGGTACTAAGGGCTCATTTGGAGTTCATTACTTACCCCAGCAATGGGAACAGCACCACAAAATTACAAACATGTCTCAGCTTTGGTGTACAGAGAACTTCCCTTAGTGAAGCACTGTCTTCATGAAGCACTGTCTTCATAGTCCTTTCATGCTTGAACCTAATAGCTTCAAAAGCAAGGATGGCAAATACTGTATAATTTTAATTCTGCTATGATTTTGTATGAGAACATTCATTTATTCATTCCATGAAAGTGGTTATGTAGAATTAAGTGATGAACCTGTCTAGGGCTAGATGCAGCCACACCATTGAGAGATGAGGTGGAAGACTGTGCTGCTTTGTGGAGACTTCTTTTTCTGCCAGACAGTGACAATGAGAGATGACAGTCGCTTTCTCTTTGCCTCATAAATCAGTTTGTACCTTATTCAGCTCAGTAGCTAGGTTAGAAAAATTACAGTAATCTGAGAAAATAATTGTCTATTGTCAAATTGAAACCAAAAATTTTCAAAATATTCTCAGAAATCAGGGAACAAAAAAATAGTATTTTTTCCCTCGCTCATCCCCAAACTAATTTTTATCCAGGTTATTTAGCCACTGTAAGAAATAATACAAACAAACAAAAAAAAAATTATTCAACTATATCTCCATTTCTTAATTCAACATTGCCATATGAAACTAGACGCTCTAAAGCAAAGCTTCAGAAATGCCAAATTTGGAGACCTTTCAAAACTGAAACATTTGATTTTGAAAGAAAACATTTCTATTTTTTCACTGTTTCCCCCCCCCCCCCCATTCTTTTTGAGCAAAACAACACAGTTAATTTGAAACTACTTTCGATCTTTGAATGCTTTCTGACCAACCATTTTCAGCAGACCTGATGTTATTAGGACTCTAACTAGTTGTCTATCTGAGTGTCAGTCAAATGATAACAGAACTTATATATGAACCATCCTGGCTATCAAGATCTAAACCTGTTTCAGAAAAGTAAAAGGTTCTATATCCTCTTACCTATCTCTTGAGCCACTGCAAGTTTGAATAAAGATATCACATAGTAAAGCCAGTATCACTGGCTCTTTTTCCTGGCCAGAGTCAGAGAGCTACTAATTTCCTTAGATACTTGGCAGGTGTGGATTTAAGTACGGCAAGATAGTGATCTCTGCAGCTTCAAGATGGGAGGAAGCTGCTTATTACTGACCTGGGATATCTGAGGACAGGAGCGTTATCTTTCCAAGATACGTCAATGTAAAACCACACATTGAAACCCACTGTGTTTATGTTCATATATTTTTCTTTTATTTTAAACCAAATGATTGCAGAGCCTCTAATTGAAATGAATAAGATATTTCAATATCATTCCACTCAAGCCAGTTTCGGAGACCTTTATCTTCAGATCTTATATAAACAGTCTGACACTGATGTCACTATGAAATTGCTTGAGTAAAGACCTCAGAAGACTTAGGTAAGTATTACATTTCACCACTTGGCTGACAGGAAGACTTGACTTATGGTTATGGTATTTAGCTTCGAATTATCAAGAGAAGGGTTTTCTTCTTAGTTGCCATCAACCTCTTGTGTTTCTTCAAAAGTCACTTTTTTAGAATCAAGACAGTAACTCTTGTTTTCTTCTATTGTTTTTCACTCCGTAAGTTCTCTGGGACAAGACCAGCTAAGGAAATGTTTGCTACTGAATGTTATTACGTCAGGCAAGAATAATTAAGAAACAGAGGTCACTGCAATTGTATGACACAGCTAGGTTTCCCTTCTAGCCCTAGCTGTGTCAAATCCTCTTTCAGCCATGTATTTGATTTTATTCAAGGTTCTGAGCACAGCTCTTAGATGTTAGGTCAGAAAGGGATAAAAGATACACAAGGATTTATTTCAAATAACATGAAAGCCATTAAGGGTTCAACACATTCATTCTGGAAAGTAACTTATCCTCTAAGTAGCTCTCCAAAATTAACAAGACTAAAGAAAGTAGCAGGTATCCTCACTATGTGATTCTGTATGTTAGTACAGTTAATGGATAGGCTTTTTGAATAAAGCTAGCATCAGCCAACCTATGTCCTAGCTTAAGTAATTTGGAAGACTTTAGTGAAACGTAAATGTAAGAAAAGCACTCATCTGAGCATAGAAATAGGGCAAAGAAAGACAGAAACAGCCAACTCAGAGTGAACCAGATACATCCAACTATACTACCAGTAGCTTCGGAAATACCTGCAAAGCACGCCTTTCTAGCAGGCACACTGATCACAAACAAGAAGTGAATACTGGCACACAACCATTGGTAAATACCTGAAAATGCTCAAGCTTTAAAAACATCGGGGGGGGGAAGTTTCATGTTGCAGCAAAACTCACCTAAGAGCTAGTCATCACTAAAAGAGGTCTGGCTCCCATTGCAATCCCAAGCTTACAGACTTCTGCCCATACCCCATGGTACTGCATCTGGCACTCTTGTAGCCAAATGCTAAGGTCATTTGAGGAGCTGACGCAACAAAAAATTACTCTTTTCCTTTTTCTCAGGAATTTCCAAGACTGCCCTTCTTTGTAGCCTCAGCTCACTAGAACATAGGTACTCACATTGAATTCAGTAGTGGGAATCTGACCATAGGCTAGTAGTGTTGTCCATAAGTGTTGCCTAAAGCATCAAGATTTTTAGGGAAATGAGCATCAGAGGTGGAAAATACATTTTACAATTCAGCACACATCCCTACGAGTGGATCATTACAATTCATTGACCCCAGTAGTACAAAGCTTCACCACCTCTTTGTATGGTGCTTCTAAGGCTACTGCAAGGTTGTCAAAATTGAAAACTGAGTTTCTTCCTGTCTTTACTTTTATTCATCATTATAACTTTTCCTCTTTTTTTTAATACAAAATCTCTAGACATCAAGCAGCCCATGAGAACAATTTAAAACAGAATAACCAGAGCTATTATGAGTTACGAGCCTTGCAAGCTTATTTAGTGCAATTAAGAACCTTGTGACTCAGTCCTGGTGTATTACAACTTCCAACAGCAGACGACTACTTCATGAGGACTTCATGGGCTCTACAGAGTCTACAGAGGGATTTGAATACAAAAGCTTCTTCTGAACTTATACTTATCCCTATAAAAATTATTTCTGATGAGAAAAAATTCTTGTTTATTTTATATGCCTGTCGTTCTCATTTCCTTTATTTTATATGTCTGTCCTTCTAGTCTGTTTGTACCATTCCTGTAACAAAAACAAGTCAGAAGCTTTTCCTAATATTGTGACTTAGAATTCAGTTTGCTGAGAGCACTCTCAGCTTTACTCCAGCAGCATGAAAGCAGCTTTCTGTAACCTGCTCCCCTGGACCAACTGTAGAAAGCAGACAAGCATAAGCAGAACGTCTGGCACTTCAAATACACTGAGTGTATTAGCTGGTCTCAAAACTACTCCAACCTGTGCCAAGGCAGAGTCATCCTTGGAGCCTGATACCATCTCTGACTGTCTCTATGTCTGCACATTAGGTGTGTTTTAATTCTTCTGGTTCAGCAGCACATAAAACGTAACACCTGACTGCAATTGTAAATGCTTTCATTCTAGTGATTTTTCACAGGCACAGATCTCTTTTAACCTTCTAATTCATACAATATCTTGGGACTTCTGAAGCTCCTAAGATGTACAATGCTTGAAACCTGAGAACTCATAACAAAGCCAATGGAAATGTACAGTTTTTAGCATCTTAATGAATTAATTAGTGTTTTTAACCTTAGACCTCTGACATTTACGGTTTATGTGTCAGGTGAGATACGATATGGTCAATAAGCCAAGAAAATTTTTGTGTAGGTTATGAGAGGCATTGACTTTGTTCAGAGCAGAACATTAAATTAAGCTACATACACCACCTCTTTTGCCAGAGGATCTAGATCTATGTGCTAAAGGTCCAAAATTAGGTCTTCTAGCCAGGGAGAGTCTGTGCTGGAGGAGATGCACTCACTTAGAGACTCTAGCTTCCAGGGGTAGAGAACTGACGGAAAACTAGATGTCAAATGGTGACCCCTCCCATAAATCCCTCCAGGAATCAAGCCTCACCCACAGCCTGTCAAAGCAGCGGAGCACAAGCTTGTAATGGTGCCTTCTCTGCAACACACACAATCTGTACCCTGCAATCTCTCCCCATGCAATAGACGCGTTGCAAAGTGGCAGAGACCCTTGCCTTCTATGATTCAAATCCACTAATTGTTGGTCTTCTCTACTGTGTACTCACACACATACTGAATGCATTTGTCAGCCAAGTACAACAAGCTGTGAACCACAAGGTAAAATGTCCTGTTGACTTGACTGCACCAGTGCTAGGAACTGGAATGTTCATCCCACAGAGCAAATCACACCTTCCCAGAAAGGTTTCATTCATGTATATACGAAAGATTTTGAATCATTTCTGGGCTGATGCCTAAGTTCTCACACCAGGACCCTGCCTACATGGCTGTTTTGCTGCCACGTGTGTAGCTAAGAGTATTAGCAAGTGGGAGGCAAAGGAATTGGCCAACAGGTGAAGGACATCTAATGGACAGCTCTTTCAGCTGTTGGTAGCCTGTGGGATAGCAGTGGTAGCTGGGCAAACGCAGCAGTGTCACAGCATCACAGAGTGGTGGGTAGCCAGTGGAACAGGCCAGGTGGGTCCACAAGTTTGACGACAGCATGACAACTTTCCAAGCAGGTTTCCGTGAAGCTGAAAAACCAGCCAACCCAGCAATACCAAACCAAATCAACATTTTCAAAAGAAGAAGTGTTGCATCATTAAACTTATGATCAGCTCTATTCATCAGACATCATTTCCTCGTGCATGTTAAAACTCTGAATGGGAAGAACCTGACTGTTGTTAACACACCTCATATTTCTTCCTCCTCCTCAAACTTGATGCACAAACAGCTGACAACTTGGACAGATATGTGGAGCACAGAATGCCTTGTGCAACAACTGCATGCTGTTGCTTACAAGAAATAGAGAAGAGAGGAAATGATAATAAAAATGGTAATGTGCCTCCTGCTCCATTTGAATACTCCTTGGCTCTGTCATCAATTCTTTGCACATCCTAGGCAATTCAGTGAACAATTTGTAGCGTGAAATGAAAGTAGCAGCAATCGGTTCACCTCAGATCAGAGAAACTGGAGCAACTTAGAGGAAAGAGAAACTAGAAATGTAAATAAAAAATTATCATTATTCTATTCTTATAGGCTATTACTTCCTCCAAATGGTTATAATTTGAAAACAACCCTTTAGACGCTTTCATTTATGAACCCAGATACTGTATCCTGACACTGTCAATGGTCAGAGAAATTTAGTGTATTCTTTACTAAGCATCTCTATCATGAGACACATCATTTTACACAGGATCCAGAGAGCACCAAAACATCCCACAGCCCAACATATCATGGGTCAGAAATGCATCGCACCCTGTGAATTCATATTTGAAGACACTTCTTGTTCCATATAGGACATTGTCTAGCCTTCTGTGGCTCTGAATCAAATTAAATGAATGGTTGCATTACATTATTGCAGATGCAGCTAAATGCTGTTCACTTGCCCCTAGAAAAACATCCTTCAACTCTGTGGGGAATAACCCGGGAGTCAGAAAGTTAATTAATAGTTTCACTCAGCATCAGAGACAGTCTGTAAGCAGTGAGCAGGGCAGCTTAATTTTCATTCAATATACTCCTGTGTAAGGAAGCCTATATTAATAACTTCAACAGAATATATTATGAGATCCATTGCAAAACAATGAAACAAAGATACTGTAAAGCTATTTGATGCTTTCCCAAAGAGGAACAGATCTTACTAGCAGTCAGTTAACTCATTTTATACCTAACATTTTGAAAGAACTGTACAGATGAACCCATGAACCCATGCCAATACATTTCAGCCTCTAGAGACAGCAAAACCTATTTGATTTCTTAATTCTAGTTCTGGTTGTGATTGTTTGACCTTCACTTCCTTCTGATATATGTAGTCATCACCATTACACAGTCTCTCTGTGTCACAGCTGTGTTGAACACAAAACATACTGACAACAAAGCATGTCGTGGTTGTCACTGCTACCTGTGAGGTGTCAAGCAAAAGTGAAATCCTCAACTCTTATACTATGCCTTCCTGTCCCTCACCCCTCCAGATAACTGGGAGGAGCAAGTCAAAATTCAGCCAGCCAAAAGCCAGCTTACAATAAAAATTCAAAGCTTTCTGTTTGCCATTGGAAAAAGATGTGCGGAAGAGACTCAGAGACATCTTCCTGATGTGCAGCTACAGGTAATTCATTAGTAGGTTTTGCGGTTAGACAATACCAGTTTTTCTGATTTAGTAGTTATTTAGTAGTTATTTCATGTACTTCAAAAGTCAAAAGCTTTGATCTTCTCAGACACTTCCTCATGTTCCTCTCAGGAATAGTCTAACTGATATTAATAGGATTCACTGTTAGAGTGCCAACTCAGAAGCAAAAGTGACGCATTGGAGCACAACCAAACAACACACAAAGGAATATGCACAAAACATTAGCCCAGCCTCCCCTCTCTGTTCCCCACAAAATGCAAAGATAACACATTTTATTCACAGGCTTAATTATTGTTCAACTCCTGACCTTTTACTTCTATTTTCTCGTTTGTGTTGGTGTTTGCGTTGGTGTTCATGTAATCTCCTTAGATTGCACAGTTTCTACTGAGCAAGCTCTACAGCTTATCTGGGAACTTTCTTCACTTTTACCAGGATGGGGCTCACTTCCCTGTTGACTTTTTGCAGTGCCACAGTACCATAAATGTAAGAAATTCTACTGCTGATCCTTGAAACCTGTGGTATAGCTAAACTATGTACTTTCCCTCCTACACTTTCCTTTCATATAGTGACCCCTGACTTCTCTCAGCCTCCACACCACATTTCCCTCCCACATGACAGCTAAATTTAAACCAAGACTGGATGATGTATTTTATATGTAGTTCAATCAGACATCAGGAATACGATTCAGGAATTACTGAGAAAAATGCATGCATTCTGTAGGTCAGACTAAATAACCACAGCTGGCCTCAGCTTTAAAAATCTATTTTCCTTCCATGCACCAAGCTTTTCTTTACATCTCAAACATATATTAGGAGCCTGTAGTTGACTAATGACCATAGGCAGTGATGGTCTATGTGCTTTATAAAAAGGTTCACATGAAGAGACAAGCTGTTCCCATTATTTCAAGGAGACTCACTCTGCAGTCAAATAGCGTTAGCGCCCTTGGCACTGATATATAATGCACCTCTTCCCACAGACATGCAGTAACAGAGCCTCCCAGAAAATACATTCATGAGGCAACATATAAAAGCTTTCTCAGAAGAAGCCCTGGTTCCAGGGCCTAATGTTCATAAAACCTAAAGGGGAGGAAACACACGTCCTTCCCCTTCTTCACACCTTTCTTCCCTGAGCAAACACTTTGAAGGCAGTTCCCAGGGACAAATCTTGAGGGATTTCCTCAGCCAGTTCATATTCCTATAGTAGAGGCACCAGCCCTTCATTTGCAACTCATCTGTGTCAGTGGGTTTCAGCCTTTCCTGTTTATAGTTTATATACCACCATAGCAGCAGTGCTATTAGGATAATTACACTTATGATACAGATCCCTTGCACACTACCAAGAGACACTTTATGTCTACATAACAAGGTCAGCAATTGCCAGGATTTGCGAAACAAGGACAAATTGCTTTGGCAATGTTTCTGATTTACTCCCAAGTTTATCTGTATCACATCCTTCTACAGGAGACCCCATCTGCGTTTCTGCATTTACTGCAACGCTACTTTCTGTTTCAGACTCTTCTTCCCCCAGGATGAACCATGTCATGTTTCACCTTCTGAAGAAGGTTCCAGACTAAGGGCCACCACCAGCATAGAAGACAATGGAGAATTCCATTGAATTCTCCATTGAGAAGATTAAGATATTTAATCTCCTCAATGGAGAAGACCAAGATATTTAAGATATTTAAGATAAATAGCTTAAATATTTAAGATATTTACAGACACAATGGTAAGAGGGAAATAGGCCAAAACCATATTCAAGCATTCCTAAACAAACATCATTGAGCATACTTCTAAGATGCTGCTATACTGCAAGTAACAAAAGGAAACACAATCTGCTCCTCACAAATGTGTTCTGGTCTACTAAACCCACCCTGTATGCTGTCCATAGAATAGGATCATAGAATGGTTTAGGTTGGAAAGGAATTTCAAAGTTCATCTAATCCAACCCCCTGCAATGACCAGGAACACCTGGAACTAGATCAGGTTGCCCTGTCTATTGAAGGGATTTACATACTCTGGGGGATCTCTGCTCTAC
>JBCJKH010020726.1:0-15176 GCA_039877255.1 Loriculus beryllinus | reverse complement strand
AGAGTAGCCCATTTAGATCATAATGAGCTGCCTCCACAAGATGGTATCACCACATTGACACCTTCCCTACAGTCTTATTCTCATTACTTCATTTAAGCTTTGTGGTATCTACTGCAGACATCAAAGTTCAATTTAATTCTGTGAGCCAAGCTTTCTTCTGTAAGGACTATAAGGAACTTATTCAATCTATTACAGACAGAATGCAGAAACCCATACATTTTCTGAAAACCAAACAGATTTTTATTGATATAGCAGTACACTGGGGAGGATGGGGTAATTATTAATCCTTTTAGCAATTCAGAGGTTTTAAATAAATGCTATTAGTGCAAAATGTGCACTAATTCTGCCTAACTGCAGAATATATCAGTTTTAAGCAACATATAATTATTTACTGAAAAAAGCCACAACTAGTTCAGTTTTTAAGACATTTTTAGAACCGGGATTTATTTTGTGCCATATTCATCAATTATAAACAGTTAGAAGCATATTTACCTCTCTGTACTCTCTAAGAGCTGTTGCAGGATTAGTATTTCCAGCAAAAGTCTCATTATCGGTAAATACAATGAAGACATCAGCAGCTGTCTGTGTTTTTTGAGCCCATATCATTGGAAGGGAACAATCAGTGGTACCCACTGGAATCTTAAAATAATAATAAAAACCACAAATAAACAAACAAAAAAACATAGAACACAGAGTAATACAGAAAGTAGTAAACTATGCAAAAGTTATTTTTATGGAAGCATCATGTTTTATCACATACAGAGGCTTCTTTGTTAAACAACAGTTCCCTTACTAGTTTTGCCTTGGGTTTTTTGGTTTTGCTTGTTTGCTTGACTTTTTACACATTCTTTCCAACCTAACACCTTGTGACCTAACACTGCCATTCTAGATTGCAATGTGTAATATCCAGCAGTTGAAATAAAGACATTTGCTCGACTGTCTCTAAATAAAAGGGAAAAAAAAAAAACCCTCATGTTTTACTATATAAACATGAACTAAACACAGTATACAACTGATTATAAAGAAAATACAATGTAACTGATGAGATATTTAAACTGTGATGTTTTAGCAACAACTATTTCCTAATGTTTTTGGTTTGGTTTGGTTTGTTTTACATACTTCATACATTTTCACTAATACTTGAGGCAACGTCATATCAGTCGTCACTGGGCAGGGTACCATTTCATGCGAAAAGGCAACTATATGGGAATCCTTCTCCGTACGTGCCACAACCTGAGAAAGGGGAAGACAAAAATAATTTAGTTACGGTATTCCAGAAATTTCACTGTCTGCATCAAGGCATTCCCACAACATGACACATCCTTTTGCATTCAAGTCACCATGGCTTCTCATATGCATTAATGCTTCACTAGTCACTTTAAAAGTAATACTGCAAATAAACATTGTAAAAATCAAAGGTGAAGAACTCCTTTAATTACTCTAAATGTACTTCCATATTCCTTCTCTCCCCTGACATAAAACAGTAAATATTTATAAACACGAAAAAAAGTTCAACTCCTGTATAATATAAATACACAGGAAGCTTTAGAATATCAAATTGAAGGGGAAAGTGATTGTGAGACAAAGGACATATTGATAATTCAAATGTACACAAGAATTATCCCAAAATTTCTTAACACAATCTGTATTCTATGAGTGCTTTTGAAACAATAAATAATGTATTTTCAGCTAAGATAAGCTAAAAAGCAGCCTTGACCAATTTCATTTAGACTAGAAATCAACTTCAAATTGATCTTCCTCAATTTGGTTGCTACTGGCTTTAAGCATCTGGTCTACCAATGAGACACAAGGTCACATTTTTTGTACTCAAATATATTATAGGTAAGTTTCCTTCTGAAATCTAAGCAGCTTTAGATCACCTCTGTATCAAAAGAGCAGCTCAAGCTGCAAATAATTATAAATAAAATAAGTTTAATGCCTTACCATACACATTGCTGCTGCAACTGTGCTAGCATTGAGTACACTGCCCAAAACTTTTTGTGTCATTGATGCACTGACATCAACTGCGAGTAAGAAGCGTTTTCCTGTTGGTTCAACCATCTATAAGAAAAACAAAAATAAAAGGAGAATATAGGTACACATAGTTAGTACATTCACTTCTTCCTTCTTCTGCTTTCAACCTGGAAATGGGTCTTTTTTTATTCTTTCTGGGGTAACATTAGCAAAACAATGTTACCAAAAGCTGAATGTATCATAAAATTTTGATTCTTTCTTTAGTAAAATCCCAAGTCCTAGGATTTTTGTTATAAAGTTTCAAAATTGTTTCCACCCAAGAAACTTTTCTTGATCCTTTTTGAGGCTTTCAGAATACAGAGATTTCTTAAAAGTGTTAACAAACTGAATAACCATAGTACCTGGAATGTTTTGTAAAACGAGGCATCTAAGGCTTCTAAAATGTCTTCATCAGGACGCCACCAAAGCTTTCCTCTGCTTCCATGCCCAGCTTTATAGCTTTCTAATGCAATCAAGACATGGAATGGATGTATTCTACCCTACAGGTAAAAGAAATCCACAGGCAGTTTTTGAAAATCTGAACTCCATTAAAAAAAAAGTAAGAAACTAAAAACAAGATCCTACTACAAATATCTGGTTTATTATATTGTTCCATTAGATTTGTTAAGTTTGAAGAGTTCCTGCAGTCTTCACACAGCTGTTTCAAGAAGTGATACTTGTCAGTTACTGGTAATGGACATTATGCCCTTCCCAGAATCCAGACTCTTCCAATGAATTCTAAGTGTTATCTTACGCCATAACCAGAAGCTTGCTACAGTGCCAATTTAAGAAAAGATCCTAGCTGTCAATATACTTAATTTGTAGAACAGTTTCAGAAATAGAGAGGGGAGGGAAATCAAATCAGAAATTATAAATACAAGTTATAAAATACAGCAGCAACTGTTCTGCTGCTTTTTTTTTTTTTTTTTTTTTTTTTTTGAAAGAATAAACTACACATTTCCTCAAATGAACATCCCTTTTGCTTTGTGAAGAGGCTGCACGAAGAGCTGCAGTTTAGGAAGAATTAAGAACCACAAAGGCTGGCACTGATTACAGAAACATTCTTACTTTTTTTAGCAGTTTCTCATTTGTCAGTCTTTCACATACTATTGCCACTTCTGAACCTCGTGGTTCAAGCACTGAATTTGCTGTCAGCTTTCCTAAATTTCTCAACAATACAGAAATGGACATTTCCTTCAGCAATGCCTTCCAAACCTGTGAACAAACAAAGAGAATGAGAAAAAAAAAGAAGAGGTAAGATTCCAAAACTACAACAACTTCCAACTGTATATTAAATAAGTGTATTTTTAAATAATAAGCATACAATTTAAATGAAGATCTTTATGATTTTAAATTAGGTACTTGGGTAAATAACTTGAAAAACAATGTAAGGGCTATTTTTTATGGAAACGTAGACTTAAGACTCTGAAAAGTGTTATTCTGAAGAGATTACAAAGCCAGTGAAGTTTACCTACCTCTTTAGATTTCAGGTGGTTTGTCAGGAGATGCTCTCTGGCTAGACCATATTCCTCTATTAAATGAGTAACTTCCAATTCATCTTTTGTGCGTTTTACTTTCTCCACAGCCTCCAGATACTTTAAGAGTTTTTCAGTCTCAGCAGAAACTGCTTTGTCTTTATAGGCTTCTTGGACATCTTTCCACCCTTTGGTAACATATTGAGTGACTATACCAATTCCTATTAAAAATAAAAATATTTTCCAAGCAGGATTACCATCCTTATACTGGCATTCAGCAATTCTAGCAAGCAAATGAGTTAGCAGGTTCCATTCTCAGACCTGCCAACCAGCTACAAAAAGTCAGTCACACACAACTTAGAGCAGTAGCTCTAGTGACTGTTTTAGTATTATTCTCCTTAAATGGAGCCTAATGTATTTGAAATCAACACATCTTTCCAAAAGTGTTATTTCATAATTTGTAAGCAAATCAGAACAAACTGAGAGAACTGTTTTATTTTCTCTTCTCTCCACATACAGAAGAAAAAGAAGAAACAAACTCTGTTTAACCTGAAGATAATCAGGTCAATTTCTGATATGACCACTCATGGTTTTAAGGTGCAATTTACAGGATACCATCACTAAGAAATCATCAGTACTTGGGTTTCCTAAACTAAATACTTTTACAGCAAATATAAAAGGTTTAAAATACAGTATTTTCAGATAAATAAAAATGTATTACCTTCACTGGCAGGTTTTAGGTGGGACAACCTCAGAAGATCTTTATGAGACCAACCACTTCTTTGTTTATATTTTGTAACTGCTAAAGCAACAGCCATGCCATTTTTTCCATTGTACCAATCTGCAACAGCTTTCCTCAGTGCACGGCCCCAAATACCACATTTCATGCCCTCCTTCAGATCTTTTTTAAATTGGATGAAAGTAAAGAGATGGGTTGGTATGCAACACACCTCAGGAACAGCTTTAAATGCTGCTTGTTTTGTTTTTGCATCAGAACACTGTGAGCAAATTGCAAGAGCAAAAAGTAGGGGCTCCTGTTTTGCTGCTCTGCCTTCTTGACTGAATGTCTTTATTTCTTGAACAACTTCACAACCTCTACCCTCTTCAATCAGTCTTACTAAAGCTTCTGCATTTCCATAGCCCAGCTTCTGCTCCTTGATGTAATAAGTACCACCTTCTGAACCAAAACATAAGAAACGCTGCAGTCGATTCATATCGGTGACATGCCACACATAACCACTCTCAGAGTTTGGCACCTGCTTTTCATTCAGGAGTTGTTTTTCCTCGTCCTCCATTGTCTACACTTCCAAGAGGTCTGTTGGAAGAATCATAAAGCCCATTAAGAACATTGCGAAAATCTGATGACTCTCCTCCTGTGAGTTCTTAGCAAAGTAAATAAATCTTACCTATACACTTGCAATTTTCCCTTCATAAATTTAATAAGAGTATACTCTTAAGTGTGCAATAACACATATTAGGGGAAAACACACAAACAAAAATCTCTTGAGTTACAATGGTGACAAATATATTTCCTCAAAAATAACTCTGAAACTACTTAACTGCAATAAGTGGCACACAGAAAATATGGTTGCTGTTATGCCCTGTTGTCACTAATATGTGTTGCCACCACTTTCTTTGGTAGATTTTTGGATTGCATACTAATTTGATCAAAAATCAGATCTTGCCCTACTCTGTTTTGGTGGAATTGGTAATACCAACCAACTGAAGAAACACAATGCTAAAACAAAGAACTAAAATACTGAAAAACTGTTTAGTCAGAAGGCTTTGTAGAGTTTAAATATGGTGGGTTTCAGTGAGGCTTAAACAACAGCTTTCTAACAATTGACAGCAGCTCAAGAAAAAATTCTTACAGGCTCAAATAGCTGCTGTTAAGTGACATCCAAGAAAACAACACAAACACAAAAATTCACAATCTTTCAGGTCTTTATACACTTTTGAGTTGCAAGAGAGTTCAGCTATAATATTTGTAGGCAACAACACTGCTCTTACTTGGAGACCATATACCATGGTAAAATTCAAGCTCTAACATTTAAACTTAAATAAATGGAGGTGAAATGCAATCAGCATGGTAAGGGGAAGAAAATTCATCATCACTATCTCCAAAACATTAATATGACAAGAATAAATTCAGTGTTTTCAGCTCTCACCAAACAGTAAAAAGCAAACCCCCACTAAATAGCACCAAGGGGTCCTATTTAAACATAAAAAACACCAATAATCCACTCCATCAAACCACATACAGACCTTAAAATAGGCACACACTGAAGACTGAGCACACAGAAATGCCAATCCAAAGGAATCTACTTAACAATTTTTAAGCATTGTAGCTATCTATTTCTGAGATGCTTATTTGGATACTGAATATAAAAGCCATTTTGATTGATAAGCTATAACAAATAGATGTCAGTAATGCATACAGATTCTCCCCCCAGTGTAAGTAACATGCTGATTTGCAAACTTCCCTACTTTCCCTGCGACACAGAATTTCCCTTTCACTGCAAACAACTAGAAAGGTACCCCTCCTCCATTCTTGCCTACCTGCAGTGATCCAGAATTATATAATAAATGATAATCAGTGTTCCCACTATATTCTATCGGCTGCTAGAATCATAAAAATAGAAGCCATAAGTTGATACCTGGTTTAAAATGCAGATTTTAGCTAAAAATTAGCTACAAAATATCTTTCATTGCATTAATCTGAGCACCAGTGTTCAGCTGTTTTTATTAGTGCTTAAATATTCTAATCATGTTTCCCTGCAAACCCATTTAAATACACGTCATGGTTGAGCCAACTTTTTCACTGACATCTGAAGCATGCAGATACACTGAAAATAACAAGGGTGGTATTTGCTGTGCATGAATACCATATCAGTACATTTTAATGTTTATATACATTTTATTTCAGTACATTTCAATTGGCTGGTTTCATTAAACTGTAAGTAATGATTCATACTACATATACAAAACCCAAACAAAAAATCCTGACATCACAGTCAGCACCCATTAGTTTATTTATCTGACAAAAAAAAAGGTACATGCAAGATACTGGAAAACATCACTATCTTGAAGCAAAAATAAGAATTGGGGAGCATAAAAGATCTTACAAAGTTATGGTTGTAACAAAATACACCTGCACTACAGCAGAGCTCTGACAACTCAAGTGCTCATATTCCACAACAGTAAACAGGAATGTTTGGAGAACATTTTGCAAATCACAAACGGTATGTTCACTGGTATGACGGCAGTATAGGAGATACCAGACTACATGAACCAGGCACCTGATGAAAAATAAATCTACTATACAAGTTGCTTAAAAGCATACTTGCTTAAAAAATTTACTGACCGGAGGAAAAAGGCAACTTTGCAGACATAGAACAAAACTATGAGGAAAAAGCATCTAAAGTTGTGATACCCAAAGACCTTTGAACTAGCTATCAGTTCCTGTAACTACAAAAACAAGTGACGATGAAGCAGGCGAATGAGTCCAAGTGATGCGCCCTTTAATTCCCTCAATGGGCTTACACCGCCCAGGTGCCAAGCAGGGGGTGGCTATCTACAGCGAGTGCTTCTTCGCATTCCTTCAACACCCGCGCCAAAGCCGCAACCCCGCCGGTTCTAGCCCGCTCCCTCCACACTCAACAGTAGCCGTGCGGCGCGACTTGCCTGAGTGGACGCGGCCTCGCAGGGGCCGCGGGGCAGGGCCCGCCCAAGCCAGCGCAGCTTCCTCCTCCGAGCACTATTGCAGCCCCAAGGAGCTGCGGCGGGGGCCGGGCAATGAGAAGGGCGCCCGGGACGGAAAGCGAAGACAAGAACCCGCTCCGGGCGCTGGGCACAGGCAGGGCGCGTCCCTCCGGCCACCGGCAGCTCCGCGTCTTCCACAGCCCGATCCCGCCCCACCAGCGCCCTGACAGCATCCCCGGGACCCGGATGGGACCGCGCCTACCGCCCCCCACGGCCGCACCCCAGTGCCCGGATGGAGCCGCGACGCCGACCCGGAACAGCCTCCTTCCGTGGGGTAGGGGATTCCTTCTACCCGCCGCCCATCCTTCGCCACCGGAACGGAGACATAGGGTGAGAGGTGCGGCACGAAGAGACGGGGCCCAACCGCCCGCAGGGGCGCTGCCGCTGCCGGCAAAGAGCGGCTGCCCCGGATACAATCCCTACCGCCACTTCCTGCTCCCGCCCCACCTCACCATAGCGATGACAGGCGCGGCGTGGGCCGCGGGGCCTGCCGGGAAGGGAGCGGCGTGTTTCGGCCTCGTAGTTTAACCGGCCGGCGGTGGTGCCGGGCCTAAGGGAGTGCGTTGGTTGTCGCCATGTCGGGAGGGAGTAGTGCCGGCGAATGGTGCCTCATGGAGAGCGACCCGGGCGTGTTTACCGAGCTCATCAAAGGCTTCGGTGAGGGAAAGGCAGGACTGGGGTCGGGCATTGGGGTCCCGCTGGTGGGCAGGCGGTGGTGCTCGTGTCCGCGGCCCCGTTGGTGGCGGTGGCTGTTCCCGCGAGGGTGCAGCACCAGCCCGCCCGCTCTCCCGGTTCAGCGGAGCGTTTTTTCTTTCCCTAACGAAGGGTACCGGGCGCCGGTAAGCTGAACCCAGCCGCGGCGTGGCTGCGGTCCGGCCGGGGGCGGCACGGGGACATGAGGAACGGTGAAGGTTGGCTGGGGCCGAGGCCGTGCTCTGGTAGCGTGGCGGTGCGCGGACGCGAATGAGAGTGACCGCGACTCTTGTGACCTCTGTGCGGCTTCCCCGGCCGCGACAGCGCTGGCAGCGCCTGGCACTTCCCGCCTCGCAGCGCCGTGCTCCCGTGTTGCTGCCGGCCTTTTGGCTGAGGGGGCTGTCAGCGTCGCCTGTGGTCCCGGTTTCCGGGCGGTGGGTGGCCAGTGGCGGGACGCGCTGTTCAGCGGACCGCGGCGTGTTGCCTAGGGCACATGAATGATTCTGCGGGGCAGCGTGATACAAGTAAATGCCTCGTAGGAGAGAATATCAGTGTCTGGAAAGAGTTTGTTGTTCGGGTCGTGTGACAGGCGACTCGGTTGCAGAGACTCCAGGACGGAAGATGTTACGGGGAGGGGTTGTGTGTGACCGAGCTGAGCTGTAGTGCTTGGCAGTAAGCTGGGTAACCTGCAATGGCCTTCTTTGGCCTTTAGAATACTAAATATTATATTGAATTGCGTTTAACATTTTTGGAAATACCGTGGTTATATGGTTATAACAGCAAATAAGTCTATACAGGATTTTGGCTGAAACAAGGCACAAAAAAAGTGAAAGTTCTTCATGTCTTTTGGAATGAAGTAGGATGATTTTATGTTATGTTACATTGATTTGTAATTTCTGTCACATCTGCCTCTCACAAGTGTAGCCCAAAGCATGTTTCTCCTTTTACATTTCTATTTAATAGATTAATCTTCAACATGCTAAGTATTTCAACTTTTGGGGCTCTTATGTAAACGTCTTTTTTTGAGTGTATTACTTACAGTGCTTTCAGTCTACTACCATGGGGCTTTTTCTGGAGGTATTTTTTTTTTTTTAAGCTCTGCTTTGGACTAGCTGACAGTGTCTTTAAAAACAGTATTTTTTACGGTTGAGCAAAGGGCATGAGGTGACCAAAGATATTTTCCTCTCCTCTCCTTCTTTTATAAAAGTAGCTGTGTTTATATAGAAGTAAAGATCACCATACACAGGAGAAATTCCTGAAATAATTTCTCTTGACCTGTCTTGTTTGGTTTTCTAATGAGGATGCCTTAAAGCTCATAAATAGACTTTTCCGTAACCTGCACGTACAAATTGTAAATATTACGATATTTCTACTGTGTGTCTTTACTGGCTGTGTCCCATTTAAATGGAGTTGCTGAGGAAACCTGTATCATTGCTTCTTTCAGGTTGTAGGGGAGCACAAGTCGAAGAAATATGGAGTTTGGAACCAGAGAACTTCGAAAAATTGAAGTAAGGCACTTTTCTAATCTGCGTAGATTTTATTTGTGTTTAAGTCACCGAAAGAATGTATATTAAACTTGTCTGGCTTTTTTAGTGGTGCAGCGGTTCACTAGGATTTTGTTTTAATTGAATACCTGGCAATTACATTATTTTTTATTAATGTCTTGGTTCTTTGTCTGGCTTTTGTGGTTTTGGAAAGAGATGCTAATAGCAGCTAGAATGTGAAAATAGATGTCTAATGATTTTGTCATTGCTTGAAAAGTTCTTTGACCAGCTTCTTGCTTTATCTCTCTCTTTCTCACGTAACATATTGCATCTGTTGCCTTAGATAAATTAGTTCACTGTACTCACACACTTCTGTAACTTGTTTTTCGTGCAGAACCACTTCCATATGTCTATGAAGGCAAATAGTCTTGTAACTGACAATTACTGATATCATATGCAACAGTTAGGGCCTCATCAGGCAAGATTCTTTTACCATTTTATCTGTGATGCATTAAGTAGAATACATTTTCACATACAAGATTTGAAGAGGAAAATGTCATCTAACCCAAACCATTCTTTCTTACTGTGTGAATATAATTTTGTAATTAATGTTTTGGAAAATGTAGCTGTTAGTACAGAAAACGCAGCTTTAGATTTTAGATGACGAGACACCTTAATGGCAGAAATGTTCTTTGAGAAGTGGTTTATTTACTGCATGCACCATGTACTTCTTATAATACTTCATCAGAATGTTACCTAATCTGTTCATAAAGTAACAGCTTTGCTTGCTTGTATGTCTCGTGTATTCCTAGTCTTGAGTGGTGGCCAGCTTCCTTCCCATGCATGTGTAGTTTTCACACTATTTGAACACGAAAAGTTAAAGACTATAACCACACGTAGAATTTTTCAAATTCCCTCAGTGGTCCCACTGTTTAAAAAGACATCTCAGTCTGCTGGTCAGAGCTTAGGAAAAGTTTCTTCTGCAGTGCTGTAGTATGCTTACCCTTTGTAGATAAAACTTTTGTGGCATCATTGTGGTGATGGCTTTAAATGCAGGTTGATGTGATGAATAAGTTTTTGCTTTAATATAGCTGTAGATTTTGTAATAACTGTTTCTTTTACTAATACATTTTTGTTTTATGGGAATAACTAAATATAGTGCAAGATGTGAAAGCTGTTTATTATGCAAGACCTGCAGTCTGAAAAGACAATTTTAGTAAAAGATAGAACTGGAGTTCTCATCTCAGAGAGAGAACTCAGAGCATGCAGTTTCACAAGAGCTTCTCTTTGCCTATTTCATTTATGCCTGAAAGGTCTACCAAAACTTTAGTTCCAGCTCTTGTATGTGATTGACAAATACTTTGATAGCTATTTGTCATTAACAAATTGAGTGTTGTGAAACTGTAATAATTACACTAACCAGGAAAACTGGTCCTGACTTAAATTACTGATGAAATGCTAATTAACATTGAGATTGTTTAGCATATGTAGACAGAAGCTTGAAGTATGTTCTGCCTAATTGAAAGGCCACATGTGAAAAATTCAGTGTAAGTTCCCTATGTTTAGCAGGAAATAACTACAGAATGTGTGTACCAGCATTCATTTAAGTTGTAGTAGAGATTTCTGGCTTTGTTTTTTTATCAGTACATATGGGTTAGGGTTTTTTTTCTCCTATCATTTTTGTTTTTTAGGCCAGTACATGGGCTGATTTTCCTCTTCAAGTGGCAGCCTGGCGAGGAACCGGCAGGTTCTGTTGTTCAGGATTCCAGACTGGATACAATATTTTTTGCTAAGCAGGTAAGGCAGGTTCAGTATTTTTCTTTGATATGTCATGAAATACATAGCTTAATAGCAAAAAATAATGTTTTTTGTTAACATGTACATGAAATAAATTTTCGAGGTGAAATAACTAATAGGAGTAGGGACTGTGTATTAAAATATTATCAAAGCAAATCAGATTAATCAGTCAAGTCAGACAAAAGTATCAGCAGGTAGGGAAGAGTAAAGCTATTCTTTGTCAACTGGCTCTGATAAAAGTAAATTACTCTTCAGTGCAGTAAAAAGTACTTAGTAAATATTCTCAGCAGAATGAGCAAATTTGTTTTTTTGAAACCACTTTCAACAAATTCTAGAAGGAAATATTTATTTTGGTCCAGTTCTTATTTGTTGTATTTCTCAAATATTCTGCAGCCAGGGCAGCATAACTCTAGGATAGCACTTCCTTTAAGAATTTACAGGCTGTTTTGGCATATAAGTTTTCAGGTTGTAAGTCATAAAGGTGAGTCTAAATTAGAAACTACAGCAAAAATCAGGTTTGATAGCCTGTGTTGGTTTTATTAAATATCAAGTTCTGTGACATTTTGTGTTGGCTGTGACAGAGTGATGTGCATATTATTTGCAAGCAAGAAAAGCATGAGAAAATAACCAGAATGAAAGCAGGAGTATTTGAAAAATTTTTTAGTTTTTGGTTTTGTTTTTTTTTTTTTTTCAAAACTAGTTCTCAAATAGTGGTAAATGTAACAGTCCAAAGAAGAAGTGGTAGAGTTACTACATGTGTTAATTACAAAGCATTCATATGAAAGGGCAAATGATTAAACTTTCTGTCAAGAATAACAGGCAGGTTGTTGGTTTGTTTTTTTTGAGGTATTTGGGGGTAAGGAGAGTGGTGGTTTTGGGTGGTTTGTTTTGTTTGTTTTATTTTTTTGTGGGCGTGTTTTGGTTTTTTTTGTTGTTTGGGTTGTTTTTTGGTAGGGGAAGGTTGTTTGTGTGTGTGTTTTGTTGTTGTGGTTGTCTTTTGCTTTGGCTGGTGATTTTTTTCCACAAATGCAGAAGTGTTTTTTCTGTGTAGATCTCAGGATATAAAGAAGTCTCTCAACACTTCCAGCTAAAAGTATAGAAATATGGAAAACAATTGAAACATTAGGAGTATCTATAGGTCTCCTGGCTGCCTCATGTGCTTTTGTTGTACAAATAATGATCTTTAATTTGCTTCTTTTATAATCACCTAATTGTTCCGTGGTATTGTGGGTGACTTTATTTCCTGATCTTTTTTAATACAATTTTTTTCGTCCTGCTGCATCTTTTGGGTCCTGCCAAGCAGTGTCCACTGTTCTTAGGATACAGTGATCAGCAGTAGTTTGACAAGTGTCTTTATAGGTAATAGGTCTGATAGACACTGGTTTAGGTTGTGATTTCTTATCTAGTCAAACATACTGCTAGTGATTAGTGGTCTGTGGATGAAGAATAACCTCAATGCAAAGAACCTCGGGGAGAATCTATGATATTACACTCAAAGGCTAGTTATATAATAGAAGGAAATTACTCTGATGTGAATTTAGGGAGGTTTCTGGAAGATGAAGGCAGATTTACCCTCATTCAACAGTTTTCATCTGTCTTGTGTCCTGTAAGTAGATGAGGTTCTCACAGAGTTGCTGTTCTTGTGAGTGCTGAAAAGATTCAAATGATTGTCTGCTTCCTTTGCTACTTCTGTTTTGGTTTTTCCTCTCTCCTCTTCCACTTTGTGTTTTAAAGTGACATCATGTTTAAAAGCAAGTAGCAAAGAGGACCTTTATTAAGCTTTCAGTTGGGATTACAGAATGTACATCAGAAATTTTGGGTAATGTTAGATTTACAAACATGAAATAATAAAAAGTCTGCTTTATGTTGTAGCTTTCTTTGAAACATGCATATTTTACCATTTTCTTAAGCCTGAAACCTCTTTACAGAGGTGTAGGAACCTTCTAATCTTTGCCCTCCTTCACCTGCTGCTTTAAAGGAGAGTGTGCTTAGGTGACTAAAAATTCATTAATTTCGTCATGGAAAGCAATTTCTAGAAATGCTTGCTATTTTAAAATTGTAGTGCCCAGTTATGCCTCTTAATGGCATGGAATATATATTTCAAAAGTAATTTGGAAGAGTGTAAGATTAGAATATCTTTCTCATGTTTTATTATTGTCTGTTACTCAAGTGCAGTGGCTTAGCAGAGTCAAAACATTTCTTGTAGACATAAATATGCTTGTGTTTCATGTCACTTCAGTTTTGCCTGGATTGAGGTGTTGTGACTAGCCAACTAGTGAAATTGTCAGAGAAATTACAATCTAATGTCAAAAGATAAAGGAAAGCAACTGGTTTTGATATTTTGGGTGGATTTGTAATACCAATTTAGCTTTAGTGACTTTCATTTTGAGGGAAGTTAGCTTTAGTTAGAGATCCAGTTTGATGAGCTGTATTTTGAGGACTGATAGTATTTTCTCAAGTGAATGGTGAATCTGATGGTGAAAGCAGTATATTTGGGTCATCCCAACCTATCTCCCTTTTGACTTTATGGTTCTGTTCCTCTCTTTCAATGGCTCAGCTATTGAACTTCTATGAGCCAGTGCAGTTCATCAGTGAGCAGTTTTCTATAGATCCTCTGTGCATATTTTCTGGGCTGGTCTCCCGTCACATTGAGATCTGTTTTTTCAGTGAGTCTGTACAAGCAAAAGCTGATAAAAGGTAAGTGAGGGAGAACAGAAGTTTCTTTAGAGTAGTAGTGAGGTTATTACACTTCTTGAAACCATGGTCTGTGAATCCTTACAAGTAACTTAGCTGCATGAAGGAAGACAAGGTTAAGAAAAATTTTATACTTAAAATTATTGGTCTGTTGATCTGTATTTTCAAAACTGATGTGACACTGGAGGCCAAAGCATCTCGGGTATTTGGTTTTCCCAAACATCTTTTAAATTTCTCATACTTCTTTTAAATTTACCACTTAGAGATTTGGTACAGCCCAGTTTATTGCAGAGAAGTTCTAAAGTGTCATTCTGAATTGTGTATGAGAAAAACTAAGTTAATATGTAACAGTAATTTAGTATGGCAAATAAATAATGTTATTGCTGTTCAATTTTAATTAAATACTCCATCTTAAAAATTGTTTAATTGTGGGGGGAACTTCAGTTATATGTAAAAGGCTACAGCTCTTAAATAGTGTCTAGCAAAAACCTTTAAAATTGCATTAGGAAACACAATTTTGATAAGAACTTAGTGCATGCTCACACTTCGTTCATACCAACTTTCATTAGGATGGTGTAGTTGACTTTGAAATGACAGTTAGATCTTGTTCAAAGTTAGATCATGAGTATATTGGGGGGTTGAATTTTGAAGTCTAATTTGCATGCATATTAAAGGTTTATTATTTTTTTATGTGCACTCATGTTAAATTTGGCCTCCCTGTTATGCCTAGGTATGATTTGGTCCTCTATTTGAGGCCACAGAACTCTGGATGATCTTACATACCCTTTGAGCTAGGATACCTAGGCACAATGAGGTGAGTTAAGGGAACAATTTCAGCCTTAACTCTGAATTTCTTGATTTCTGTGTTGCTTAAGTAGGCCCGTGCTGTTGTTTTTACACACGGTGGCTACACAATTGTACCACTGAATGTATTCGGCTGTCTTCAGCGCTGTTTTGAATAGCTGTATTCTGTGCTGATCAGCAGAAGCAAAGTGTCTCTGGACACAAAAAATGCCATTGTTGCACACTTACGTACTAACTTTTTTTAGCTTAATAACCTCCTCAGGTTTTATTACTGAAGTATTGGTATCATGCCTTTGGTTTGTGCCATGTATTTCTTTTATACTGCATTGTGATGATAGACCATTACAATTGTGATAACAAAGCATTAACTTCCTTATTGGGAATAAAATCTATATACCTTCAAAAGGAGAATTTTCTCAAGGAGGAAAAAGTAACAGAATCTCTGTCTTTTAAT
>JBCJKH010020721.1:0-12285 GCA_039877255.1 Loriculus beryllinus | reverse complement strand
GAGACAGGACACCTGACCCAAACTAGCCAAAGAGGTATTCCATACTACAGCACGTCATGCCCACTATATAAACTGGGGGCAGTTACCCGGAAGGGCTAGTTCACTGCTGGTGTCGGACAGGGTATCGGTCGGCAGGTGGTGAGCGGTTGTACTCTCTTCCCTTGCTATTTCCCTTATCATTATTATTATTGGTGGTAGCAGCAGTGGTTTCTGTTCTACCTTAGTGACTGGACTGCTGTTATCTCAACCCGTGGGAGCTACATTCTTTCGCTTCTCCTCCCCATCCCTCCAGGAGTAAGCAAACTACGCGTGGTTTCTGGGTTGCTGACTGGGCTTAAACCATGACACCTCTATACAATCTTTTATCAGAAAACACATACTTTTAATTAGGACATATTGCTGGCAAATCTGTTGGAAATCTGAATCATGAAGACACAAGCATATAGAAGCCAGGAATTTTAGATCTGGGTTTGCAACTGTTGTTTTTTGCAGCCAACACTCCACCCGGGACTGATGCTATTATGTTATCTCTTGGAGTTGGGATACCCTGATGTGACTGTAGAGCCTGGAGGAGGAGGAAGCTGGTATTAGTTATTTCACACAGGTTTCTGAGAGGTCAGCATCTGTATGAAGCAGGTTTCCATAGTCAAGAACAAGATAAATATGGCTAGTGTAAGTTATGCCCTAAAGGATAAGTTTCTAAGAAATCAGATACAAATTTATCTCTGAATATCTTTAGACCTTTATCTTCGACTGGACACCCACATTTTAAATGGTAAACGTTGGCTGAGAGAAATCTCACTCAAAATATTTATCTTCAATAAGCCAAATCTTCAGATATGTGTTATCCCGACATCGCACTGCTGAACCTAACTTCGCTTCCTTTGACAAAACATCTGAGAATCTTGCAGAATTTTAGTAGCAAACACTGATGTCTGCTAAACATACGTCCCATGCCCTAAATATCAGATATCTCTGAATCATTATTGGCAAACTAAGAGATCAGAAAATTCCCAAACAAACCCAAGCACAGTCTGCTCTTTGCTAAGGAAGAAAACCCAGATCCTGGTACTCCTAATCATCAGGGGGAACAGTGTCATTGTCTCAAGAATCATAGAGTCATAGAATAATTAGGGTTGGAAAGGATCTTAAAATAATCCAGTTCCAACCCCTGTCATGGGCAGGGACACCTCACACTAAACCATGCCACCCAAGGCTCTGTCCAACCTGGCTTTGAACATTGCCAGGGATTGTACATTCACCACTTGCCTCCGAGCAACCCATTCCAGTTCCTCACCACCCTCACAGTATAGAACTTCTCCTTATACTTAACCTGAACTTCCCCTATTTTAGTTTGAACCCATTACCACTGGTCCTATCACTACAGTCCCTGATGAAGAGTCTCTCTCCAGCATCCTTGTAGCCCCCTTCAGATAGTGGAAGTTAAAAAAGTCAGCAGAAATACTTATGGAGTAAAAGAGAGCTAAGTGTCAGAATAGTAAAGTAGAATCTGGACTTTTGGATTTAAAACTGAGACATCAAAACTGAGAGCCTATGACATTTAAGCAATGAGAAGTTCACAGCAAATCATGGAGCGGTCAGAGCCAGCTCCCAGTATGATTGCTCCAGTACAAAATCAATTTGTCTTATTTGCAAGAGTTCACCATCTCACAGTGCTTAAGAGGCTTGCTATTTTTCTCATCTGCCAAGAACGCACCGTGAGTTACAGGTAAACCGCTTTGGGTCACCTCTTTTGAAGTGCCAAGTACCCTCAGTGCTGCTTTGTAACAAGGAGAACCTGACTAGAATGCAAACCTGTTATTTTCTTATGCTGTCTGTGCAGTTTGGAAAACAGCAACATGGTCCCCAAGCATACTGGCAGATGAATGGCACCAGAGCGCTCTCTTGGCAATGCATATCTCTGTTAGGGCCTGAAACTCTTTGAACAATTCAGCTGTCAGGTTGGAGCAGATGAGCCAGCCATTATCCTGCCCAAACCCACAGGCTTGATTAGCACCTGCACTGTCTCTTTTTTATCTGCAAGGAAGCAACAAAGCTGTTCAACATCTGCGTAGCTCAAAGTATACCCTGTGGTGTTTCTCAGCATCCTGCTATTATAGAGAGCAATACTCAGTGAGCACAGCACAAGTCGAATGAACTGCTTAATGCTTCTGTCTTTGGAGATGATTTTCTGGTGTCTACAAGAACTTCCAAAGTATATTTTCCCCATAGGGTGCAGTGATAGGTCTTTTACTCATCTCTGAATGAGTTTGAACTGGAGTCACAAGACATGTACCTGATTTGTGAACAGCACCAGGTTAAACCAAACAAGACTAATTAACACACATACAGTGCTTTGATGACATGGCATATACTTTCTGCAAAACGCATTAATGTCTACACATGGTAATGCAATGACCTCTGTTGACACAGCACCCCAATTTCTTATAGGAAAAAATTACTGTAGGCAGTTAAGGAGTTTCATGGTTATAGTTAAACAGAACAACTCCCCTTCCTAAATTAGCTACTTCAGAAAAATATTTAAGGATTTAGTAAAATGAAATCTATGCATAGATTAACTATAGTCCGAATAAATAATGACATTCTGTGAATAACCATTATGATAACTATACTATAACAGTTGGATTGTATTAGTTGACTGGTCTGCAGCTTTCCTTAAGAAAATAGTTCACGTATTTCCTTCAAATCTCTACTCATAACAATGATGTATTCATATATTAGTAAAAGAGTTTACAAAAGGTGTTAAAGATTTTCTTTCTTTATAAAATATTGGTAAATGCCATAATAATAATAATAATAATAATAATAATAATAATAATAAAAAGAAGTCTCTTCCTTAAGATACTACAAATTGTTGGCTTGTTTCCTGGAAAGAAAAAAAACTTCAGAAGGTGAAAAAAAAAATGGTCACTTATAACGTAAATTGGTCATTTAGAGTTTTCAGGTTGGATTTTCTCTAAATTGCTCTGCAGCAAAAGCCATTCAAAGCCATGGAAATGCCATTTCCGTTAGATTTGTAGGGAAGTCTCAGGTTTAACTCCCACAATGAGAACAGAAAATTATTATACAGTGTGGGTTTTGTGAGCTAAGTTCCTCACAGTGTCCATTTTTTGATTTCTTTTGTAGCAATTTTAACATTGCTATTGCACTGATTTTGGAATCAGTAACTCATAGTTCCTAGGGGTCAGAAAAATTGTTCTTCATGTTACTCTGAAATAGCCTAAGAAGTTTAATCATTCCATTTGCTTATATGCCGCAATACTCTGTAATTCAATGAAGGATTTACCATCTTTGGGCTCATGCTAAGGAACACATGAATCCCTGATCAGAAAATCCAGATCCTAGAAATGGTGAATTTCAGAAGCAATGGTTATATGACTTTCAGATGCACAAGAATGTTTCACAAAGAACTATATTTCCACAGTGGAAACTTTTAAGAGTAGCATGTATTTGACACTTCTTTACACTTCTCTGCGTTGAAAAAGTATGTCTCATCATCTCTTTAAAGTTGTAAACTGATGTAACTTTGTAATTCTCAGGTCTTCCATAATTTACTCAATCCTGCATCAAATCAGTCTATGCTTATTTTTATAGCATATTAGAAAGCTGCACATAGGTATTTGTGTTGTAATTCTGACACAGTAAAGAATAGTTTCAGGAATAACATGCAAGACTGTAGTACTCTAAGAAAACCTCACTAATGGTCTTTCCCGTAGTTGTAAACTTAAATTGCCAAAGTATACTAACAGAAATTTGCATATAGCAAATGGCATTTTTCCTATTACTAACTAAATTGCACTGTGTGTCTGAAACCAGCCATAAGAAAAACACACTTTAATTGTCAATTTAAGTGGGATTACTGTGATATTGTTTATAAAACCCAATGTAGACCCTTCTAATAGAATTCGTAACAGCACAGATGTACATTCTTATTTGAGATGAAATTGCTTGTAAACTATTCTGCTCCAAACAAAAGGTTTCTATTTATGTTACTTGCTTACTTGAGCAATGGTGGAACAATTTGGAAGTCTAGCAAACTTATCTCCTAATGTGTTATTAGGCTTTTCCATCTCTACAAACATTAATCTAAACAGGTACATGCACTGTTTCAAACTGTGATTCTGCTTCTCGCCATTTCATGGTGAGGTATCTAAACTGCAGCCTTTGGCACCTCTAGTAGATTTTTCTTAAAGCTTCCCACAAGCTTTATTGATGTTATGAAAATCTATCCATGACATTATCCATATGGTCCTTGACTCCAGTCCTTCTGAAAGCATGCAGTAAACCACCTACTTGAGTCAGCTAGAATCAGAATCTTTCAGGTTGGGAAAGATCTTTAAGATGATCAAGTCCAGTCATTAACCTAGCACTGCAAAGTACACCACTGAAATGTGTCATTAATGCCACTCTACAAGTCTTTTAAATATCTCCATGGATGGTGACTTCAACACTTCTCTGGACAGCCTGTTCCAATGCTTGACAACCCTTTTAGGGAAGAAATGTTACTTGCCATTCTTCCCATTAGCTTCATAATTCCAGGTTCATCACAGTGTTGCAAGAAGAATTTCATTACTGTTCTCCACATGGAGTAATTCTGAAGTTCCTGAACACCAGGATCCTCAAGGCAAAACCTGTTATCACAAACTGGTCTCAACAACAGATTCTACATTGAGAACTACTCAATGACATGTGTCAGCAAGAACAATCAAACAGTGATTTACAAACTTTCCAAAAAATAAAAGACAGACCCAATAATAAAGCGCTTCTCTGCAAAGGACTTACTCAGATATGAACAGTATTCTAAAACCCAGTAAATAATAACTACAGTCAAAGCAGTGAACTATAGCACAAAGTGTAGTGCTTAGAGGACACATCACCTGTACTTTGACTGCGCAATAGATCTACAACACTAAATGAATGCAATCTGTCTCTCAGAAAGGCTTAAGCTCTTCTCCTATCATTTAGCTCTGCTGAGACTCAGTAGAGAGTTCTCTGGATAGTATCACATGAGAACACAGAAAGTTCAGACCCCTTTCTAGCAAAACAGCATTTCATATTGTTCTTTATTAGACTGATTTTTCAAGTTCTAGATTCTATGACTCAGTATATGAAACACTAAGACAAGATCTCATGTGGAAGAGGCAAAGAAAAAGAGGTAGACAAAGAAGTTATTCAGAATGGTTTTAAGGAATAGTAATGTAAGTGAAAATCAAGTCCTTCAGAGTCAGGTAATGGATCATTTGCAGTAATATGGCGTAAGCAGCCCAACAAACAAAAAGTATGAGGTCTCCCAGCATGGGCCATTAGAATTTATCATACACAGTTCATTTACAGTGTGTTTCCCCAAGGGCTTCCCATGAATTGCATAAATGCTTCAGACCAGGTCTTTTCTCCTTTTTAATTCAGAACCCCAGGAAATATTTTCTTTCCAGGAGATTCTGCTTCATTTGAATTACCTTTTCCGTATTGGTAGCGTGCAGTAGACAACAGTGGGAAGAATCCGAATGCAACTACAACTATACCTGAACAAAGTGTATGCTACTGGTAAACATCTTCATTCCTAATTAAATCTGCTAGCCTGATTTATGCTCAGGGCAATAGGCAAGTGCAGGTTAAAGAATTAACTAATTTCCTGTTGGCAAACTTTATTAGATACAGTATTTGTAGAACTAAGCTAAAATCAAGTTGGACAACCCTCACCTGACCGCCAGGCAACTATTATCACAGCTAAACCAACCCAAATCCTCTCAATCCCAGTACAGACAGCTCCCTTGTGGCTGTCTTCAGTCCCATTGCATGTCTTCCTGATAGATGGAACTGCAAAAGTCTGCAGTTGCTTCCAACTTTGTCAACCATGTGAACTGCCACCTTCTGAAGACAGTTGCTTTCATTCTGCCAGAGGATATTGGGTTCTTGCCCAAGACAATCCTGTAATTTACCTGATTTTCCTGGCCAGGTAAGGCAGTTTACATCACTCTAGACTACAGATAAACTGTAGATTATATGAATTCAAGGGAGTCTGAGCTCAATCTATAGTAAGAAAGTAAAGGGATGCCCTTAAGTACCGGTTCTCCCTCGTAATAGAGCAGTACTTAAATATCTTTCAGGGGTCATGTGAAAATATAGTACTTCAAAGACAAACATGTCCTGGAATTTAATTACAAAGACTCTATGAATAACAGGAAGATATTTAAACAAATCATCTTCTCTTGCAGGCTACTAAGGCTTTTTAGTTGGGGAGGAGGAAGAAACCTATACCACTCTTAATATTAGCAGGACAAAAATATCTCCCTTCTGATTTTAAAAACTAAACATAGAGTCTGAGATCTCAAAAGACCTGAGAAAGAGGAAGCGAAAATAATAGGAACTCTATTAATATCTCCAGATATTTGCTGGGCTTTCAGAAATCAAGCCAGATTGCCAGTCTTGCAGAAACCTGGTGCCAAAAACAACTCAATAAACAATGGCATACATTTAGCAGATTTGAGTGGCCCTTTGCAATAGATTTAGCTCTTACAGGATGCCAGTATGCTTCACCTGACCCGAGAGTAAGAAATCTCACACATCTGCCTCAGGTTTGGGGTCTATCATAAGGAATTGCCTAGTTTCAAGCAAGGTGGCAAAGTAAGAGAAACCCTATCATGCTCTGTTGCTTCAGCCAGACTCCATGAACAGGTTGTTACTATACTTGGAATTGAAAATCAGAGAGATATCTTACCATAAAGCATGTGGGAAATACTGGATTTCCCACAGTTACAGCTGTCAGCCATACTAATTTCAAGATGTTCAGTATTTAGCGTGTCACTGACTATTATTTAAAGGATCGAGCTCATAGCATTAAGAAGTACACAGAGCAATAAAATTGCTTTTGAGGTTGATTAAATACCTCAGCAGAATAGATGTTCATTCCCTGAGGACTTGTACAAAGAGACCAAGACCAGATAAAAAAAAAAAGGATTTAATCAACATTATTTCAGGATAGAAGCTAATTTCCTATGGGGCCTGATCCCTTTCATACTATCTGCACGTTCCCTTTGTGTAGAAACTTTTCATATCATTCACATAATCTTTTTCATCTATGAACTTTCACAGTCATAAAGACAACCCAGAGAGTTTTCTATTTTCCTCCTCTCTCTTTCTTTCTCTCTTCTAATTCATGTTCAAACTGTAGCAGTTCTGAAGAAATTCATTAAGAAATTGTTGCATTTTGAAGAAATGTTAAAAGCAGGTGAAGAATGTTTGTTCTTAGGAGATGAAAGAAGAAAACCATACTTTTAAACTCAGAAGCCTCTCACCTTCTAGGATGGAGGGATTTCAGGTTAGATATAAGGAAGAAGTTCTTCACTGGGAGGGTGGTGAGGCACTGAAACAGGTTGCCCAAACAAGTGCTAAGTTTTCCATCCTTAGAAGTGTTCAAGGCAGGGCTGGACAGAGCCTTGGGAGACATGGTCTACTGTGAGGCATCCCTGCCAGTGGCAGAGGGTTGGAACTGGATGATCTTATTGTCCTTTCCAATTCTAACTATTCTATGACTCTATGATTGAATAGAGAGAATAAATGGGAAGGCACTTGTTTAATTTTGCCTACCCTTAATGCTGATGTTTCTCCAAGGCAGATGTTTTCAACAGACGAGGGGGAAAAAGCAGATGAAAAATTAAATTGTTCAGCTGAAGAACTATACAAATTACAAATTGTTAGTCAAACTCTTGAGTTTTCTTAAAATCTCTCAGATGCTATCACTGGACATGATCCAGCTGTAAGTCAAACTGACAGAGTAATTTCATCTCCTGCTTGCCCATCTCTCAATAACAACTGCAAGGACCGGTCCCCCCTGCCATTTTGTGACTACATTCCATTGCAAAACTGAACTTCGGTACTGGATATTGACTTTGAACATTGCATACAAACTGCAGAGTGTGCAACACATAACAGAAGTGAAGCATAGAGTATTTTGCACATGCTCCACTGGCTCTCAATTAAAAAAGGCTCAAACTCAATTCAGTGTGGCTGTTTTAATCTTCAGGGTTGAGGTACCAAGAATTCACTCCTTCCTTTGTGAGTCATCTAGACAGATGGAAGACAGGGCACAATTCTGAATCAGAAATGGCTTAGTGGGGGAATGCGGAGAGTGTAACTCCTTATCACAAGAAAACAGAGTCAGTCTCAGCCTGGCAATCTTTGGAGCAGAACACTCCTCCTCCTTCTCCCCTTGAACAAATTATGCCACAATAATGAAGGCTAGCCGCTTGACAAGGGAAGGGAAACAATAGAACGGGAGGGGAAAAGCAACTGAAAATGAGTGAATCAAATAAAAGGACAAGATGGTCCCTTTCTGGCAGAGTCTGTGTAGTTCTTAATTTTGTGGCGGTGGTTTAGTAATGTTATGATGGAGGTCTTAAAGAAACTAAACCAGATGTGCACAGGTTATCTGAACACCATAGCTCATAACAAGGAACAGAAGAGATAGCTATATCTCTGTCTCAGATGAGAAAGGATTTTTCTTTCCTCCTCTACAAATGTAAGAGACTTTCAGTACCTCACTGATCCTACCCAATATTTGGCACTGTACATTACAAGATCTCATATACCTATTATCCGGTAAAATAGGATCTGTGTTCAAACTACAAAACAAGGAATTGTAGTTTGCTCAAAATAAATTTATGATCTTCCAAATAAATAAAAATATCTTGCTGTGAGTCTGAGGTATTTTTGAACCCAAGCAGCAAAGAATAGTTATGTATTGAATATAATTATAGTTCTAAATTATATCTTGAATTATTGATGGAAAATTGACCCACATAGTGTGCATCTAATAACAAGTTCCTACCATCTATACTTACTAGTTAATACACCCTAACAACGTATTAACGGAAGAGTAGATGAAACTGTAAATTCAGCCTTTTTATCACCCTGTGTTTTATTATAATCCATTATTTTGCTGTGTACAAGGTCAAACCTGAAAGTTACTCAGTATTAGTTTAGCCAAGTTACAGAACACAGAAGGGTTTCCAGATCATCTTCAACTTTAAAACAATCAGCCTCAGCAAATCTATCAGAATCAAGGAAAATGTTTTCCTGTGGTCTCCACTGAGTTACAGAAACCACAAAAGCGATAAGATTAGTGAAATGAACACAGCACTAACCAGCTTTGATGATTGCATTTCTTCAGCATGAAAACTACTAAGAAATTTATCTTTTTAGCTATGCTAGCAAGGAGCTAAATTTCCTTTCATTTTATTGGCATATAAACATAACAGAATCACAACAACTGCTTCATTAGCATCTCCTGATCAGATCCTGAGCTGAGCTTGCGGGGTTGCCAACTGGGAAAAGCAAAACAAGAGAAAAATCAACTGGGCACTAAGAAACACCAAAGCCCTGAAACATTCCAGCGCTAAAACCTGTTTTTTGAGTTACAAATTAACAAGATCACTGAAGAATAATAAATATGATCAGAGTATAAAGTACTTTGCAAATGGGAAAATAACTTGCAGACACCAAAGCACTCTAATTAATATACAGCTGTGAAGATGTTCCTGAAGATTGTGCTTTCATATCTCTGCCTTTGCAAATACGTATCTAGTTTTGCATATACATACATATATATGTGTATATAAATTACTTTATGTGTATATCTTATATGGAAAATTTTTATTGTATAACTTACATATATACCTGAATTTATGTTATTTCCATATGCTACTGCATTAGGAGCATTTAATATTCTGCACTCGAATTATAGCTCAGTTTTTTGGGGCATAATAGTATTGTATAGTGCCCGGTTATTAATACTCCAGAGACCTTACAGCTCAAAGAAGACAAAGATAAGAATTCAAGATGGTGAAAATATCACAGAGAGAAGCAACTTATGGGACTTTTTCACACCATCAATGAATGTGAATGGACACAGGTGACACCACCTGTGCCTTATGCAGGTAAGTTTCTTGCCAGTTCTTTCTCTTTTTAGTAATCACAACACTCCTTAGGCTACGTTTTATAAGGAGGTGATGATGGGGAAAAGTTCTGATAAGACACATTTACTCTGGAGTTTCTCAGCATGGTAACACTGGAATACGTAACAAACCTCACTCGATTCTGATGAGCATGTAATTGAGTCCCGGAGAGCCTATCTGCAACACATTGGCTGTGTGGGGGTCCTTTCCAGCTCACCACTGCAGCTACCAAAGCTTTCTAACTGCAAGACCAGCAATGCAACATGGTTGTGAAAGTCCAGGGAGCCACAGACTGAAGCAAATCCCTTTTTTCTCCACCTAATAACTTTCCTTCTTTGGAGAGCAGCAGTGAAATTGTGTGGCCTTTTGACCACTCCACAAATGCCTGATCAGTTTGATTTCTCATATTACCTCATGGACTGAAGTGGAATTGATGAGCTTCAGGACAATTCAGTCAGCAGTTACTGGGCTTTTGAAGTCCAACAGAGTGATGCAGTATATTAGAGCATGAGCAAAGATGCCTGGGATTACCTGCCCTTTCAGAAAAGCCACAATTCCTTGTGGCTAATAGAGAAACAATGAGAAATATCACCTGTATGACTTTTTGGTCTATTTGATGAAAAAGCATTTCCAAAGACAAAATGGCTTGCAGAAAGAAATTAGGCTTCCTAGTCATTGTGAATTGCAACTGTTTTGTGAGGTGTCCCTACTTATGGCAGGGGGGTTGGAACTGTATGATTTTAAGGTCCTTTCCAACAAATAGCAAACCCCATCACTGCACTAAACTTTATTTTATGCATATGCCACAATATTTTATCAGTTCTCAGGCACAAGCCTAAATGCCGGTTTCTCTCCCAGTTGTAGAATTTCCCTTTGGAAATACTATCCATAATTACAGAAAAATGCATTTATCATCTCAAAAAACGTAAGACAAAAAGGCTGACAAGTAGCACATGAATCCCTGTATAATACTTCTGTCATACAAGTACATGCACAAACATAGAGAAGATTTGTCCAAACTGTATGTAAATACACTGCTGGAGGATCAAACAGATGTCTGTATAACAACTTTATGCTTTTCTGATCCTCAGAGCACTCTACTGCTCCTTCTGAAGTTAAAGTCATTTCTGACAGTAGTAGTTCTATTTTCCTGTAAGAAGCCCTGTGAACAGAGAGATTGTGGTGATAGCGTAGGAAAAATAACCAGTTGGCTTCTTTAAAGCTTCAAGTCCTCTGCAGTGTGATACAATTTAGCCTGGTGTTATTATAAGAGCTGATTTAATCGGGGACACATTCTGGCTTGTTGGGTAACAGAGAAACAGGAACTAATTATTTTATGAGTGTTAATTCCCAAAAGCTCACATTTGTTTCAATCTCCCTTTCAGGCAATTGTCAGAAGTTGTCACTTCTTATTTTGAGAGCAATGCAAATAATTTATAGTAGCGTTTGCAACCTATAAATTACAATAGCACTTGGTTTAAAGAAAATAAACCACTAAACCAATAAACTATTGAGAGCTGTCCAAGGCATTTGCAAAGAAGGGTATCTTGCAGTTAAATTTCTCCAGTGACCTTCTACAGTGAAGCTCCATGCTACATAAATCAGAAGAAATCACTTGGATATAAAGAGGAATGGTGTGATATATGGTAACTAGAAAAACTATTTGTAAAGAGAGCCATCTGGGAAAATGTCTTCTGCATGTTTCCCTATAAATAACCAGGTATTTTGCATCATGGAGACAAATAAAGACTTATACTCAGTCAGAATTTTCAGATCCATGATCTCTGTCAACCTCTTCTTTCTATAGTAATGAATTGATTTTCAATTGGAAATGAACAGTGTTCCTTCACCTTGATTTAGGGAATGTGACAAAATCAGGAAACTCAGAAGGTTCACCTGGGTTTTAAAGTAAATAGTCTGATTTATAGCCTTTGAGGCTACCCACAGAAACTTATTCCCATAACTGCAATAATTTCACACATATTTATACGATGCTGGTGTGGGAGAGTCTTCCAAGTTATTCACTATTCTGCTAAGTTGACTGGCTCTCACTGCATTTTCCTGATGGATTTTAGAAGTTAAAGTCTTGGCACAAAATTAAACCAAAAGGGAGGGGGCTTTGGAAATCCTGGACTGCAGAAATGGAATTGAAATAACTGAATACTGTTGGCTGCTGAAAGCAAGAGAATTTGAACCTCATATCCAAATATAAACAAGCTAGATCCTTCCTAAGGTATTGTTCTGATAGAGAGTATGAAAGGAAGATATCATATATCATATATGATACCTATATCTCATATACAAGTATCAT
>JBCJKH010020720.1:34965-47332 GCA_039877255.1 Loriculus beryllinus | reverse complement strand
GACCATACTTTGAGAAATCAATCTGTATTTTTCCTGTGGGTTCAAACAAGCTTTTTTGCTGCAGCAAATCTGGAATGTTAATGGAAGCTCAGAAGGGCCCTGGAAGAGGAAAAATACTGCTTTGATTTTTGAATGAGGGAGAATATGACTTGTAATTGGCCTGGGTCTTTGAAATTTGCTTACGATCATTGTCTGCTGAATACTTTTTTCCTAGCTTTGTTAGTCAGGATTTTCAGTGTCCTATGATCTGTGGCTGATGAAGGTAGTTAAGGGAAAACATTAAAATGGCAATTTGAGTCTAAACAATTGCTACAAAAATTAACAAAATCCTAAACCATTATGCAGTAAGGTTTTTACAAACTTCCCACATTAATCTGGAGACATTACCTACTCTGTAACTTGAACTTTGAAAAGCTTTGTATCTCATATAGTCTTTGGGGTATCACACTTCTGTAACAAATATCCCTCATATACTTAAGTATAGCATGCAAAATGACACTACATATGAAGTAAGAATAACCAAGCAAAAAGAACAGGCAATTTCTTTGACACTTGTATTATATGTCAGCTAAATATCATGTTGAATGTGACTGGGGTTTGCATAATACAGAGAGAACCAACAAAACCTCCTTTTTTCCCCTTTGTTTTTAGTAGTGTATGTAATCCCTAGAAAACATGCCAACAGCTAATGTGAAAAACAAAAGCATGATGTAGACTTATGTACTTGTCTCTACGTTGAGACATAACAAATTCTCAGTTCTGTTAGGGTTAAAGGTTGGTGGTCTCATTTGAGTCTACAGTGGACAGTTATCTGCATGACAGGGCTGCTATGCCTTTTGGCACAGCTCCGTGTGATTGACAGTAATTTGATGCTTATTTTTTTTCAATGTTGCAAAAGAGAAATCATCAGGCAATATCCTCAATTTTAACAAAATCATTGTAATTGTATTATTAATTTATAGGAGAATAAGCCTATTGGATTTAGTGTGCTGCAGCTAGTGGTGACAGACAAAGATTCCTCTCACAATGGCCCTCCATTTCTCTTTACCATCCTGAGTGGAAATGAAGAGAACACTTTTCAGATTACCCAGCAGGGAGTATTGACAACAGGTGCTGCACTGAATCGTAAAGTGAGGGATCACTATTTACTCCATGTTAAGGTAGGATGTGCTGCCTCTGGTCGTTTTGCATTGTAAGTGTTTAGTTAACTTTTCCCGTGTATGCCCAGTTGACTGCTTCTTCCTGTCTACCCTTTGCCTTCATTTTGCAAGATCCTGATGTGTCATTTGGGTCACGTACCTTGAGGTAACATCTTCAGAGACAAAATCTGTTGGTTTAATTGGAAATCTTCACAGGTGTAATAGCTTAATTAAACTCACAGTAAGGGTAAGTTATAAGTGAAATGCTAATGGGTGAGTGGCCTTGGTAAGCCCTTTGCCTTTTACATGGGATGCTGGAAAATCCAGCAGGGGGCAGGTCCCTTGAGCCATCTGCTCTTGGCTGCAGACTTCCTCTGGCCACTATTGCTTTGATCCTTGAAGATGTGAGCTGGAATATGCTGATACAATGGAAACAGGGATGTTGAAATTTGCACATCATGGCAGTACTGAAAGTTTTTTCTATAGTGACAGATTCTTTTCCCAATAGCAACTGAAAACATCTCTTTTTTAAAGAAAAATTATGAAAAACCAGGTCATTGAACCTTTGTCATAACATTGAAACCTGCAGCACTACTTGGAGATCTCAGAATCTTGCAGTGGAAAGCATGGCATAAAATTCAAAAATTACCCTAAAATGCTGTAATATATGCCTACATTTGCCATTGTGTTGCAAAAGGACCAGCCCATGTCTAACAAAATCTAGGTTACCTAAACATAGCTAAGTTTTCTAAAATACATTTTTGTAACCTCATGTTAGAAAAGTTCAAACTGATTTTTTTAATCTTATCCTCTTCTTTTTAATTCAGTTATAAATTAAGCAGCTGTGAACAGGAGACTTAAAATTGGTAGGCTAAAAATAGCTGGTTTTAATTCTTATATTTCATTTCCAGATTTGTGTGTTAAGAAAAATCCTTACCTTTAGTTTTACCCAAAGAATTTTTTTGAATTTCCAAATTATGCTCAGACATAATATTTAAGACAATTTCTGAGTAAGCATACTCTTGCCGAGATCTAGAGCAGTATTGTCTGCATCAGTGTATACTGAATTATGTCCACGTTTGGATAATAATCATGAAGTGTTTAGACAAAGTCTGTCTCTGTTTTTTCAGGAAAAGAAAAAACTTTCTGCAGGTACTGTACGTTTAACTGAGTCACTGAAACGTTATTAGGAGCTCAGAGCATCATATAGCTAGTATAAGAATCACCAAAGATAAAGGTTCCATTTAAATGTAGTTTAGTTTAAGATTAAAGAATTGAGATGATTAAAAACAAGGCAGGGAAGTGTATCATTCCTTTGTTAGCCAGACAGATCACCCTTTAAGGTACTTGGGTGATGGATCTCTTGTCCTTTCTAGGCTACATGAGTCCAGAACATCAGAAGAGCCAGGCATTGTCACACTTGCCTAATATGCTTTCCAAGTTCTATACCAGTTCTTCAAAGTAACACTTTTGTTTAGGAAATTAAAAACAGCAGTGCTTTTCCTGTGTGTGCCATCAGTGAAATATAAGATTCATATGTTTTATTTTACATTTCTTTAAGCAATAACTAATTTTTATTTATTTTGCTTCTAAAACATATTTCTATGAAAACATACACAGGCAATTATGTCTGTTCTGTGTAAAATGTTACATTGCTTTCTCACGTTACATTATTTAGCTGCACCTTTGGCCCTTCCTAATGGGCCTGCCTTTACTTAATTATGAAGCACCTATCTAACACCTTCCTCTAGGCAGAATCATGCAATTCTTTTATTTCCAAGCCACTTCTTAGGCTGTAGCATGCTTGTAAACAACCTGTCAGTATTTCAGCTATCTTCTCTGTAGCACAGCACTTGAAAAGTACCTTTTTTCTAGAGAATGAATAAGGGCTATTTTAGTGGCATCCAATAGCTAAACAAGTGTCTTATAACGAATGTACTTATTTGGAACAAAGGCTTCTCAGAGACTGTAAATCATTAAAATGGACTATACTAACATGTATGGTTTATGTGCTGTACTACATAGTCTTTAGTATTTTGGAACTCTTTTATCCCTAGATTTATAAGTTCCCTGACTGTCTGAATTCTGGAAATATGTCACAGTCTTTCAATTGCCATTGGTCATCTTACAGTATGATAGCTTTTTTAAATAGATACACTGCAATAATTTGCTGTTGTCTTCTCCTTAGTGAGTCACTATGCATGAGGATGAAGGTATCTAAGACTAATACTAGCATTTCCATAAGACATGACTTCAGTTCCAATAATACACACAAAAATAGATACATTACCTCTGTGGAAAAACATTTGTCCCCTCTTCCTTTAAAAGAAATTTTTTTCAAAGACTGTAGGAAGGCATCTTCTCAAGTTTACACTTTCCACACTTTCATTTTGCAGCTCATAAGTTAATGGCTGTGTATCATGTCTCAATACTTGTTTTTGTTTTTTAACTGAGCTTCACTGGTGTGCTATTCAGTATTGACAGTTTACACCTTAGTTGCTTTCTGAATGGATTGCTGAGGCAGAAGTCTTCTTATGTTACAGGCATACCTTAATTAGGGAAAACAAAAAAATTTGAACAAAACCCTACACATAATCCCTCCTTTACACTCCCCACACACTCACTATCACCAAAAAACTTTACTTAGAATAAGCCTTTCTTTACTTTTGTGGGTTTAATAGAAATAAGGATTTTTTTCCCAGAACAGTCACTTTTCATGTGCATGCCACTCACATTTGCTTTCCCTCTCTCCAAAGGAAATAGATTATCCATTAACAAATGTCTCACAGCATTAGTGTGTGAAATCTTCAGCTATGAGTCATACGGTCCTCTATGCCACACTCTGAAGTCTTTAGTTTAAAACCACAGCAGATTTCTAAATATCTGCACTATTGAAAAATCATTTCTCCTGGGGCTCTTCTTTCCATCTTGGTGTCCATTTGTTTTAATTTTGCTTGCCTGTTTGTTTTGAACCCTTTCTTTTTTCCCTTGGGCATTTCTCCTGTAGCTAAACTGTCTGCCTTGTCTTGTTTCCAGGCAGAATTCTAGGCAAAACAAAACTTTGCCAACTTGAGCTGGAGCACTCTCTCTTGTTATTTATGTTTGGGTAACTAGAGGGCAAGTTTCTAGCCATGCCTGTCTTTTGGAATTAATGGTTGAAGGCAAGCATTTCTGTGAGACGTGCGTTACCTTTTAAAAATGCTGTGATTATGTGTGCGCCCACAGATAATCTTGTGTCTGGTGTTTTAACTCTTTTGCTTAAATTTTTATGAAAAGTCACAAGCAGCTTCTCTGCATAGATCTTCAAAGTGTATCAAGTACCTGTAGTAATTGTAAAATTATTGTAAAATCTTTTGAACCGTGCAAGATACCTTCTGAACTCTATATACCCCATCTGTTCCTTCACATCTCTCCAATTCTTCGCCCCTTTCTTTAGTCTCACTTTCATTAACCAGGAAAGAGCTCTGGGAAAAAGGTAAATGGGAAGCAAGAACTGAGAAATAGAAAGAAAGAAGTGAACCCAAGGGAATGTCCTTTTCTCACTTTTCTCCTCCTTTTTCTTTTTTTTTTTTTTTTTTTGTTCCTTCTTCATATGACAACTGTGTGTGCTTTTGTAAAAAAGGAGTAGAGGACAGGGGACATGGTTTTTAAACAGGCTTTAAAATTGAATTAGGCTGATTCTGTTAAAGACAATTATTTTGTCTGAAGCAAGTACCGCAGGTGGGGCTTTATTCCCCTCTCCATGATCATTAGTCATGAAAGACGACATAATTAATTGTAACTCTCTACATGTATTGTTTTCTTTTTGAAGTTCTGCTTAGCATACTGCATTTAGAATGTCTTCAAGACCTTCTCCTAATGACTGTGGTGAAGCATGTTGTAAATTTCTAATGCATGACTCATTTCGAGTTTGTAATGAGTTTCCATGCTTGAAATAAAAAAGCTTCAAGCACCATCTCCTGTCTGAAATTAGCTACTGTGCATTTCCTCTGAATTTATTTGAAGTGTTAGTGGCTTCCTGGCATTACCAGGTATTAAGAGCACTGCAGCCTTTTAATCTTGGAAGACATGAAAACATGTTTGCATGAGCCTACTTATATAAGCTTTTTAAATTTTCAGGATTTGCAGTGATGTCAGGAGCTGTAAAATTCACATAAACCATATTCTTGTAGGGACCTTTTTTTAATTTTTTTCATAGAGAAATACAACTGTACTATCTATAGTACAAAAAGCTAACTCTACCCTCACCTTCCTTTAGGTGGCAGATAATGGAAAACCACCGTTGTCATCTTTGACTTACATTGACATTAGAGTTATTGAGGAAAGCATTTATTCTCCAGCAATTCTGCCTCTAGAAATCTTTATCACGGCTTTTGGAGAAGAATATTCAGGTGGTGTTATTGGAAAAATTCATGCAACTGATCAAGATGTTTATGATACTCTGACATACAGTCTGGACCCCAAAATGGAATCCTTGTTCTCTGTTTCCAGTACTGGTGGCAAACTAATAGCACATAGAAGCTTGGATGTAGGACAGTACCTCCTAAATGTCACTGTTACAGATGGAAAATTTACAACTGCAGCTGATATTACTGTGCACATCAGACAAATCACACAAGATTTACTAAATCACAGCATTGCAATACGCTTTGCAAACCTTGCCCCTGAAGAATTCATTGGTGATTACTGGCGCAATTTCCAAAGAGCGTTGAGAAACATCTTGGGTGTGAGGAGAAATGATATCCAGATTGTTAGTTTGCAGCCCTCTGATCCTCCTTCAAATCTTGATGTCCTCCTGAATATTGAAAAGTATGGTAGCTCTCAGCATCCAATGAGAATTTTGCTCCACAAGATAAACTCTTCTGTGCCTGACCTAGAGGAGATTTTGGGTGTCCGGATAATTGATGTTTTCCATAAGCTTTGCGCAGGCCTAGATTGTCCTTTGAAATTTTGTGAAGAAAAGGTAACAGTGGATGAGAACATCATGTCAACCCACAGCACAGCCAGGTTGAGTTTTGTCACTCCCCGTCATCACAGAACAGCAGTTTGTCTTTGTAAAGGTAAGAAAAGCGGTAAGGAAAACCATATCCTTGAAAAGACTGGTTTGGTCTTGAACAGCCGTAGTCCACAGAGGAAAATTTATGTTACAGGACAAGATTAAGAATGTCCTATAACCCTCACTGCAGTATTTGCCTAATTTTATTCAGAGTAGGGAGTAATTCTTTCCTGTCTCCTTACCTCATTTTAAGAGTTTACATAATGCAAGCTTACAGAAGGGTTGTTTTTTTTTATAGCTGCACCTTCATTTTCCATTTTATGAAGGAGGTTCCCTTTTTTGGTACCTGTTCTAAATTGCCAGCCATTTTTGGTCTTACATGCACAAAGGTAATGCTTGCAAAGTACCTGAATACCACCTGGTCTCCGCTTAGAGAAGTAGCCCATACAACTTCCAAACTTGCCTAGGAATGGCAGGGGAAATTAATATTCATTAAGATACATATACAGATTTATAACAGAAGATTTATTTGTCTTTAGCTCCAAGGAAAACAACATTTCTTTTTAAAACTATGACTTTGAAATCATGTTCCTGGGTGAATTCGGACATCTTAAGTAAAATTTAAAGCCTGTTCCTTTTCTGTCTAAGATACAGACACTCTCTTCTGCTCTTCCCAACACACTCTGTCCATGTTTAATACTTACATGTTGTTTTTTTATGGTGTATGAGAGTAATGGTAAACTTTAAACCACACCCCCATTTGCCAAATTTGGGAAATTGAATTGTTTTAATAATTATATATGCCATTTGTTTCATCTGTGTTTGTGCCAGTCATGTCCCATTAGTGTTACTTATTTGTCTGATGGTTAGGAATATCATTTAGGTTACTTTCAGCTACTGCACTTAAGTGTCCCTTTTCACAGAATACTAGTACCACCAACAGAAGAGAAATAATGCATTTTGTTTTACAGAAGGGAAATGCCCCTTGGTGAATAGCGTGTGTGAAGAAAACCCATGCCCTGAAGGTACTGAATGTTTAGGAGATCCAAAGGAAGGAAAATACACCTGTGTTTGCCAAGACAGCAAAGTCGGACAGTGTCCTGGTAAGAAATCAAAAACCTCTGCAAAAAAACATATTACTTTCCAAATATAAATTTGATTCCAGTCCTGTTTTAAAACATTTTTTGTGCTTTTTTTGTATTCCTAAGCATTAGCTGGCTCTGCTGTGACATTTACTGGGAGCAGCTATGTGAAATACCGTCTCATGGAAAATGAGAATAAAGAAGAAATGAAGCTGACAATGAGACTTAGGACTTACTCTGCTCATGCAGTCGTTATGTATGCTCGAGGAACAGACTACAGTATCTTAGAGGTACGTTAAAATCTCTTAGTGTGTATCTCCTTCTCTTTTCTTCTTACCATGTTCTTACTTTTTTTTGTGCCAAATTAAAAGATAGAATTGTAACATCTCTGTAGAATTGTTAAAATTGAGAATTGCCTTCAGTGTAGAGTGTGTTATACATCCAGGTGACAAACTTGTATGGAATTTTTATAATGTGTAAAAGGAATTAGTTTTCTTCAGTGTTTTTGAAAAAAAAACCAAAACCCACCCTGAATTAGCTGCAACTTTACATATATTTACAGAAAAAGTTATTTAAAGCACAAGATAAAAGGTCTTGAGGGATTATAATTTTTGATGATGATCTGAGACTTCATTAGTAGAGGAAAATTGTACAAAGTATGTATTTTGAAGAACCACATGGAATGAAACACAATCACTGTGACTGTTTAGAACACAGTGTTATTAAAAATCCTTCCATGAACACTGCCATCATCCTGTCTCTCCCAGCAAACAAACTTCTATAGGCATCAATATTTCATATTCTTTAAGCATACAAACCATTTGTTCATGCTGTGGTTTTCCTCTGTAGATTCACCATGGAAGGCTCCAATACAAATTTGATTGTGGCAGTGGACCTGGGATTGTCTCTGTTCAGAGCATTCAGATAAACGATGGTCAGTGGCATTCAGTATCTCTTGAAGTGGATGGAAATTACGCACGACTTGTTCTGGATAGGGTGCATACTGCTTCTGGTACTGCTCCTGGTACACTTAGGACACTAAACCTAGATAATCATGTGTTTTTTGGTGGTCATATTCGGCAGCAAGGTACAAGACATGGTAGAAGCCCTCAGGTTAGCAATGGTTTCAGGGGCTGTATGGATTCTGTTGTACTTAATGGACAAGAGCTGCCCCTGAACAGTAAACCTCGAAATTATGCACACATGGAAGAATCTGTGGATGTGACTCCTGGATGTTTACTGACTACCATGGAAGGTTGTTCAAGCAGTCCATGTCAGAATGGAGGCATCTGCAACGCGCTGTCAAATGGAGGTAAGCTGTGTTCTATTCTTCTGCTGTTGGCTTTCAAAACTGCTTTTCCACTTTACTGCCTTGAATAGCAAAATGACTTTGTGAATAATTCCTGCTTTTCCAGAGAGTTGTGGAACAGACTGTTCCACAGGTAGGATTGTTGAGCAGGTAAGAAGGATATGCCTGCCTGTGTTCTAGACTCAAGTCCTTGGGGTATGAAGTAGACTAAGTCCATCAGACAGGGTGGGGGTTAACTTCAGTGTCAACACCTGTAGTCAGTCCTCTTAACTGCCTACTTTAGAGTCTTCCTTCAAAAATTCTGAATTCAGTGGCAAGCTAGAGTTTTGTGAGAGAATGGAAGTTATCCTTCAATCATATTCAAAAAGAAACTTACTGTTAGACTCTCCTTTGTCTTTCGCTAAAAATATTTCTATTTCTTCGTATCCTCTCTCTGTCTGAACAGTGGGCAGAGAGGATCTTAAATCCTGTAAAGCCATGTGTGTCTTTCAAAAAAACTGTATTTGATTCCAGGTTACTACTGCAAGTGTGCACCTTTGTTTATGGGAACTCACTGTGATGTAAGCGTCAACCCGTGTGCTTCTAACCCCTGCCTTTATGGTGGTACTTGCATCCCAGTCAGTGACGATTTTATCTGCCAGTGCCGAGGACAGTATACAGGGCAAAGGTACATTTATATGGTTTATTGTATGAATGATTTCTTTAGAGAATAAGCTATAAATGTAACACTTTCTCTGCTTTCTTGTTTAGCTGTCTCCTACTTAAAGTTCAGATTTGAAACCCGCTGAAGTTAGTTAAAGTTAACTTATGTTAACTATGTCCCACATAGCCCTGAATCCCACACTATATATTCACTTGCAGTAAAGTAATGGTTTGGGGTTTTTTCACCTTTGCAGGTGCCAGCTGGGCCCATACTGCAAAGACAATCCTTGTAAAAACAGTGGCAAGTGTATTGACAGTTTGGACGGACCTGTTTGTGAGTGTGAAGCAGGCTTCCGTGGAGAAAGGTAGGTAGTGTGCCACATTAATGGAATTTTAACAGTATTACTTAACAGTTCAAACTGGTTGAAATCTGTAGTGTTGATAAAACAGTAAATTGCTTAGTAGTGTACAGTACTGTATATTAAATCTGTTGAGATCAAGGAGACTCGAACAAAAACTACCAGTGTAAACTAACCATCATTGCTCTGCTGTTTTTCTGGTAGGTGCCTGACTGATGTCGATGAATGCATAGAAAACCCGTGTCTTAATGGTGCACTTTGTGAGAATACTTACGGTTCATATCACTGCAACTGTAGTCATGGATTTGGAGGAAAACACTGCACAGACATTGTTCTTAACAAATACGTTTCAACATCTTGGAACATTAGCTTAGCTGAAGTGATTGGGATTATTGTTTTCATCGCAGGAATATTCTTGTTAGTTGTCATTTTCATTGTTTGCCGCAAAGTGATTAGCAGAAAGAAGAAGCATCAGCCAGAACCTGAAGACAAGCAGCTGGGAGCTACAACTGCTTTCTTGCAAAGACCTTATTTTGATGCAAAATTGAATAAGAACATCTATTCTGACATCCCACCACAGGTTCCTGTTCGTCCCATTTCATACACTCCAAGTATTCCAAGCGACTCCAGAAATAATCTTGACAGGAATTCTTTTGAAGGGTCTGCTATCCCCGAGCACCCAGAGTTTAGTACTTTTAACCCAGATTCTGTACATGGTCATCGGAAAGCTGTAGCTGTTTGCAGCGTAGCACCAAATTTGCCACCTCCACCTCCCTCCAACTCTCCTTCAGACAGCGATTCAATACAGAAACCCAGCTGGGATTTTGACTATGACAGTAAGAAGTATTCTTATTTTATTACTTTTTTATTAAAGTTATGTGCTGCTACAATTTTATTATGAGTGCAAAGTCTTTGTCTATGTCTGTTATGTTACAAAAGGCATTATGACTTTACTGGGGTTTGAGTCTGACTGATTGAGCTTCAAGCTCTGCTAAGTTTTGTAAAAATGTATAGATCTTAGCCTTAAATGTTATTGGCTCTAATCTAGAATCTAATAGTCATCTCGCCACTTCTTCTTTCAGCTAAAGTAGTAGATCTTGACCCCTGTCTTTCAAAAAAGCCTCTGGATGAAAAGAACTCCCATCCTTACAGTGCTAGAGAAAGCATGTCTGAGGTCCAGTCTCTCAGCTCCTTTCAGTCTGAATCGTGTGATGACAACGGTAAGTACAATGCAGTCTTGCCCCGTGGGTTTATTTGTTCTGTCTTTGCGTCTCTTAGTATCAATAGGGCTTGCACATATCCAATATATATTAAATAATATTTTATTTAATATATATCTGTATTTACTTATGTTAATACCCCAATATGTTATTTTTTAAGTATTTTGCGAGATTTTTACCTTATTTACTTTAGCTTAAAATTATATATGATCATTCTGCTGTTAGAATACTAGAGATGTTCAGAGCCTTGTGTTTTGAAGTTGTTAAAAGTGTATTCAAATTTGAGAGACTTTTCTAGGTAATCATTAGTTATCACCTGATAGAAGAATACAGTGAATTGTAAAAATGGCTTCTGCACAAATATAACATTCGCTTTGACATTCAGCTCTCAGTAAAAACCTTTCTGGTGTTACAGTTTCATTTGTTTCCTTCTCTTTTTCTTGCTGCGACCTCAGCTCCCATATGGATCAGATCAGTTCTGAGTGAGAGCAGAGTATAAGGGACTGCTTGTAAGTTTGATTGCTTTAGTAATGAAGGAAGCTGCACAAAAAGGATTTTGTTACAGTAGAACAGTATATGTGGCTTTCACCATGATTAAAATGAATTCATAAAAAATTCATATATTGAAAAAAGCCAATATAAAAATATATTTTGATCACAATCCAGTCCATCAAAATATAATCAGCATATGTATACTGGGGATTTATTATTATTAATTGGAAGTCTTTTACTTTTCCATTGTGATGACAGACACTTTTACAGTTGCTGTGAATGCATCTATGCATTCAGAAACATTTCAGGCTGATTGGACAAAGCCACAGTTGCCTCATAGCTTAATTCACTACGTTAAGGTGTTTTGACTCCCTTTTCCAATTTCTGCTTTTGTCTCTGTATGGTGAAAAGAATTTGAAATTGCTTTAGCTTAGGAATCAAAAACATTGTCCTTCTCAATGAAGTACAGTGATCTGTCCTTAACACCATGAAAAGAAACATATATGATTGGTGAAAGTAAAATGGTATGCTTACAGTACTTGTCATTCTACCCATAGACCTGTGACCAACTTTCAACTTTTTTCCTGTGGAGTACATTGTGCAGTACATGTGGTTCTCCCCTCCTCTCCATCCCATATATTTCATATATTCTGTACTTACATTTCTTGTCATGTATTGTTTACTCATTAATACATCATTTTAAGAGAAATACCTGTAGCATCATAGATATTGTTCTTTCCTTTTTGGTAGATTCTGAATTTATTAGTTTGAAATTTGATCCCCGAGCCATGCAAATAAATTGCATGTGCTTATCTCATCTTATACTATATAAGAGTAAATCCTTCTCCCTTCCAAAAGAATCTTGGGAAAGGGAAGACACGAGAGATGTATTCATTTACTCTGGTTTTAAATCAGAATGTCACAACCTGAATTTGATATTTCTACAGTGATACCACTGTTCACACACAACTTAATTAAGTAGGTCAGCAGCAGAAGTTTTAAGTAGATATTTTTCATATTTTAGCATTTTAGTTCATTTCAGTGGAAATTTCTTCCCCTGGTCTTATATTGGAGTGGGGGAGTAGTTTTCAGTCTAAAAGGGAAGCCTAATGCAATACTCCTTAATTC
>JBCJKH010020720.1:0-26070 GCA_039877255.1 Loriculus beryllinus | reverse complement strand
CATTTTGGCACCTCAGTTATACATTGCTGTAGATAATTGCCTTTCTCATGGAAATAAAACTTTGGACTTGCCTCACAAGCTCTGTCCAGATCACAGCTCTGCACACTAAGAAGTAGCTGCAAACTGCCATCCAAGTTGCCCGAAGCCCCCAAACAAGGAGTCTGTGTACTTCACAGCAAAGCCCTGCACACATGCCACACACGCCACACACAAAAGTCAGAGAGGTGAGTGCCCCAGTATCTCTTCATAGCTGTTGCCAATTTTTAGCAGTAAATGGCTTTCAAGCCCACACAAAAATATTGGAAAAGATGATGCCCCCATTAAAGCAAGCACTCTGAAGCATATGTAAATTTTGGCAGCATTATTCATTCTTCCACAGCTGGCATGTGGGAGAAAAAATGAGATGCTCAGTGCAGTAACTAGTACAGCTGCAAAGCAGGAAAATGAGCTCTTTTTTTTGATCTTAAAGAAAAAAGTTTAAGAGATAGGTTATTAGAATTATTTTCCCCTCATATGAGGTAAATACATTTCTGAATAATGTCATGATACATTATTCAGAAATAATACATTATTTGCTGATAACCAAAATCTTATTGATTACCAATGCCCACATTCATTGCTGAATCTGACCCATGGAAGCATTTCAATCGTAACACAAATTTAAAACTTCACACACAAACAAGTTAGGCATCTGCAGCAACTACACAGGAGTCAAGGCTATCACTAAGAACAATGACATTATGACAATTAAATGAAACTCTGCTCTTGTTCTAGAATTATCAAAGCTGAACCATTTGTCTTTCTAAATACTTTGTTGCAAATGATAATTTCCTCAGCTTCTTATATGTTTATATGTTTGGAGTGGAAATATTCAGTGAGGAAGAGCAGGGAGAAGCCCAATTATGTGAATGACTCATTAGTCCCCATGGTTCCAATTTGAAAACATGCTAAGCAGGATGAATTGCTTTCAGAGCTCATATTTAACTTTGAAGGAGCACATAAGGAAAGATTGGCTGCTGCATCAAAAAGACTGTTTTCTAATTTCATATCTTTTTCTGAAGAACTTGAAGCAGTCACAGTAATATATAGCATAAAAGTTAAAATCCCTCCTGTTTAAACAATTAATACTTTAGTATGGGCATATAGATAATAGGAACTTCTGCTTTGAGTTTCATTGGGGGATGGGAGGGTTTGGGAAAGACCTCAACTCACAGAGGAAAAGCTAAAAGCAAAATTGGAGCTTAACTGTATGTGATGAGCCTTTTTTATTTTAAAGCTGAACATTGTTCTGTCCCACTTAAATACCACAGAACTTGTCTCCAAAAGCTCTGTGTAGTGCTCAGGAACACCTAAAAAGCAGGAGAACAAAGATTGCTTTGCCCTAGTTAAACACTTTGTGTCCAAACCCCACATCTTTCACTGATTATCCACCTCAAGAGCTCTTGCTGAGGAAGCCAGAAAGCCATCTAACCTGGCCAATGGGAAAAGACAAAGACAGAAGACACACCTTGTGTCCCAAGAAAACAAAAGCAACAAAACAAGGGTGACAAGGATTAAAAACAAGCCCCCCACACACCCCACAACAGCAACTTATTAGCTCAGAGGCAGACAGCACAGAAGTAAAATGTGAGGAATTTTGAAAATCAGAGGAAGACAACTTAGAAAGCAGCTGAGGCAGAGAGAGGTTTTGCTTTAAGTCCAAGAAAACATATCCTAATAACAGTTTCAAAGCATTTTAGTAAGCTACATCATAAGTATTTTAGACACTTAAATTTGCAGCCTAGAGGCTTCCTCTGATTTACTGTGGGCTTATTCTTGCTCAGTGTGCAAGCTTTCCTGAGAGCTAGATGCAGAGCTGTGTTCCTCAAGTTCAAATCCTATCTGACTTTGGAGACAGCAAACCTCTCTGGCCTGTCCTTGACAGCCTTCCTAAGAAGGAAAAGCATTTCTACTTAACAAGCCTACTAGAATCCATATGTATCCATGGCCATGACTTTCCTATTGGCCACCCTAAAAATCCCACAGTTTGTATTTTAACATTCTGAGGAAGTGAGGCAGACTCAAGATTGAGTCTCGTCAGTCTCTTGGGGACAGCAGTTCCATTTCCTCTCCACTTCCTCAGTTCTAGTCAAGGTTAATCAATCCTTTTGCCAAGCACTTGCTAAACAGACTACAGCCACTTTGCAGATCAGGAAACATCCCTCCCCTCTTAACCCTGCAGCAGGAGCACACAGGAGGGACAGCTGGATTTACATTCCCAGAAGGCAGTGGTATTCACACTTATTGGTGAAACGAGTGGAGAAAAGGTCTGGTGTTAAAAGGGCTGACATTCAGCTCAAGCTTTACCTGGATTCAGATATTACCAAATCACCCCTCAAACAAGGAAAGCATTCAGTTCTGCTGTACTTTACATGCCAGAGATTGTTCCCCTATATCTGGAGTGAAGCATGTTATTTAAAGCACTTCTGATCTTTTGGTGTTTGTTTTTCCCTTTTGGCTATTACTAGTAAATTTCCTTGGGAAAGGGCAGAAGTATCTCCCTCCGTATGAATATTTGATTTAACCACTCTGCCAGAAACTCATTTAAATCAATCCATTTCAGGACCCTATACAGAAAATAATGGTCTTCAGTTAAAAACAAAAAAAACCCAACCCAAACACTCATGTGTGTTCAGCTTGGCTGATCTCTTATAAAGGGGTTAGAGTCTTAATGAAAGTTTGTAGCAAACAAGTTTTATCTATCTCTCTACAAGGCTAATAAAAAAAGGATGCTCTGAGGATAGAGGGTATATTAAGTGGTTCAGTTCACACCCAGGGATGAGCATGTAAGGTTGAAAATATCATTTCTATACTGTGGTGAAGTAAGCTCTGACATTAAGGATAGCTAGACACATCAATATCCATTAATATCCAAACACAGGTTTCTCAAAGATGATGAGGAAAATTTAAGGATTCTTCTCATGAACAGACCATTTCAGTCATTCATAATTAATATCTTAATTTCTCCATGTTTGCAATGTATTGTTCATTTACCACAAGGTTAACTCTCTGGTACCCTACCAGAGAGGTAGGTACCCTCTCAAGAGACGTAGGGTACCTGTTTTCTCTCCGATTCCCATTTGTGTTGGTATTTCATGCTCACCTGCACGATGCTGATCTTTTCACCCTTTGCCCTATCAGTGACTTCACTGCACAAAACATACCATGAGCCCCTAAGAGGAAAAGCAACTCTTGAACTCATCCTTTGTGGTAACGAGTACCCAATAAGTAATAACACTGTTGAAGACACAGCATTTAATGAAAGAGTTTAATTTTAAAGCTTTGTAGGAGCATCAAAAGCCAAAATTTCTTCCTGCCATGATGAAAAACATCCACAGAAAATGAGCAAGCTTTTTAAGGAGAGCTAAGAGGCAGCTGAAAGGTAACTCTTAGCATGGGACACAGATTGTACAAAGATGTCATATTGGCAAGCTTATGCAATTTATCTCAACAAAACTTGAAAGACAAAGGCATGGCAAAACAGTAAAGCAGGGAAGGCTATAAATGCCAGAAGCTGAAGTTCTACAAGAGTGAAGAAAATAAGAAAGAACAAACTCTGGCAAGTACAGTACAGAGTAAAATTACCCAGAAATGTTTGTGGAACAATTTACAGACTTCAAAACTTAAAGTTTATTTTAAAACATATTAAAAGCAGAAAGTTCTGATGAAGAATTTATAAATATAAAACTAGTGGAAGATCAAGATTTAATAGGGACCTTCAAGACGAACAGATGTTTTCCTTCCCTGCATCTATGTCCACTGTGGTAAAAAGTTGTGATGTATTACTGCTTTGCAATGTCTTAACATAAAAATCACACAATAAAAGTACATGAATAAATGAGAATAAACAGCATTGGAGACAATATGACACTAACCCATTGCTTCTAAAGTACCTAATGCTTCTAAACCCCATGTTATCTGGGGCACAGCCAACTAAAACTGCCTCAGACCAGGAGACTGGACACCGACAGAGACAGGATACTAAGCAAGACAAACCAAGTACCAGCTTCACATGAATGCAGCATTTAAGAAATAAACCAATTACTAATAGCAGAATGCAGCAGCAAACTGAGATTCAAACTGGACAATCTGACCTGCTGCTTGAAAAATGAGAACTCAATTGAATCACATAGTGCCAGTCTTCTGGGCATTTGCAGATTCTCTGTACAGTCCTTTCATGTTATCTTTGCTCCTACACATAGGAGACGAAAGAGCACTTGCCACTATGGCCATTATCAAAAACATTAATCCAAACAGCTTTGTCTTATCTAAGGTAAAAGCAGATCTCACATGGGCGTTGTGACATTAGAAGCATAGTCAACAACAGCAGACAAAAGCTGCACATTTCCACTTTCATTCAGATGGTTATGGAACAGGGACAGAAATTCAGGTTCAGGTAAAAATATTAGGTTAGGATTAGTACCCAAAGATAACCAGATGAGTATTTCCTGAAAGATATTTACACAGCAGCCAGATCTGACTTTGAAAGTGAAAGAAATGGAGAAAAAAGCCCCCCAAACAACACAAAACCAGAACACACCAAAGTCCTTTATGTAAAGCAGAGTTTTTACCAAGGTTTCCCACAAAAAGGAAAACTGTTTTAGCAGTTTGGAGGACTGAATAAAGGTGTAGAGGAGTTGTAGTAGTGCAGCCTTCCAGTTTTTGTGAATCATTTTAGTTCTGTTCCTTCACTAATTTGTTAAATAAAAGAAACAAGTTGCTTTCCTTTCAAGATGAGCTAAAGGTTCATTTGACCTAAGGGTGTTTTGGGTTGTAGTTTCTTTTTTAGTGTTCATTTTGGCAAGATAGAGGAGCTTTCATGCAGCTGTACTGAATGAAGTTTTTAGTTCAGTGTCTGAACCAGGCAGAAGTTATTTTTACTGCCCTGCTTCTGAAATTTTCATCTCTGATACTATACAGCAATAATCTCAGCTATGTCCTACAATAAAGTTCCTTCCACTCTTTCCTAGGGCAACCCAACACTGAAGAAATGCAATTTCCCCCACTAGAAACAAACCTTTGCAGAAATCCCTGCTACAGGAACACTATTGCGTAGTTTTGTCAGTATATTAGCTTGCAGTTTCAGATCTTGAAAGGTAAGTATTAGTTGTAATTTAGTTAGTTAAAAGCAAAATACTGTAGTTTAAACCCTCTGGTACTACTTAAGGTATGTCTAATCATCCTTTTTCTATCCCTCATTCAACTAACTTTAAATATAAAACATTACAGTTAATAAACAGGCAAATATGATATCAAACTCTGCAGCCTGAAGTTAGTAATGCAGTGTCACTACAGGTCTGTAAGTATATAGACTATAAGAATGAATAAATTAAAACTGAATATGGTTGTTTCAGCTTTCAGGGAACATCATAGGTTAAAAGAAAGAGTTTGCTTCCATCTAAGCATTTGGATTATTATTCAGTAAAAATGAATACATATTCAGTCTTTTCATTAGGATTTACAAAGTCAAACATATGTTCTATTCAACTACAATATATAATTATGTTAGATATACTTACAACTTGACAAGATTTTATCCACCGATGTTTTTTATATTTGAGCTCCACATTCATTCAAAGGAATGATGTGGCAAAACCAAATCAGCACCCAACAGCAACACAGGGCAATGCAACTGTGCTAACACCACAGGTTTCAAAAACACTGGCACTCAAGACCGAAGATCTTCCTACCTTTTCAAATTCCAGTTCTTTCATGTTCTATCGTTCCATTGCTGGTGCTTCTTCATAACAATCTCGTAAGTATCTCATACAGCTCAAAACACACCTCTACGTTCATGGTGCGTGGAGAAAATTTCTTATGTCTGGCAAGACAGAACATTCCTCAAACATCATAATTCTTTGATAAGTTAGACCTCACCACTACGAAGTGCCCCTCTTTCAAAGTACACTGCTGGATCAGTAAAAACAACAAAATCCCCAACAAGAATCTCTAAGGTTTTAAGGCTTCAGTTTTAGCTGCAACACCTACCATGTATGTTCCTGGAGGGGCTACTGCTCTAAAGCAGCACTCACTGCTGGCCAGTCAATTCCCAACTATTTCTGTTTATGAGACATTATATAGTCTCTGCTCACATTCCTCCTAAAAGCCCAATTTTGTCTCTCATTTAGGTGCTTCACTTCCCTAACTCTGCCTTTAGGCTCTTTTCCAGAGTACATCCCAGCAGGATATCCGCACGTAGGAGAGAAACTCATGGTCTGGCACTATAGGCTGACAGATCTCCGAGATTCCCTCTATCATGATTCCTTTCTTTCCTTCTGCTGTTCACTCTGACTAATGCTGCTGTCTCCACCGCAGGTATAGATCTTGCAGGTAGCGAGCAGAGCCATCTCCCAGCGTTCAGACTTCTATCCATTCAACACCAGCTCAGAAGCCTGTTTAACCAGTGCTGCTTACACGGAAATCCTGAGTGCCAAAAGCTCTTCTTGCCATCGCAAGAGGACAGCTGTTAACCGATATAATCAAGACAGGAGGGTTTGGAGAGCACTGTATGCATCAACATTAAGCAAAATTCAGTATATATTCAGCAATGAAATCGAGTGTTCAGAAATGCAGTAACATCTCCTGAGCTATAAGGCGTATAGGTTTCTTCCAGGTGAGATACACCTGGGGTTTATTTTGTACAGGATTTGAATTACTGTTATCAGAGAACAAGAATCAGTGTAGCACTGGTATGCAGCTTATTAAGAGGCCACAGAATTGCAAGCAACACTTGAATTGACCTTTAGATAGTGCAGATGGCATGCCACCCTGAATTAGTGAAACTGGGTTGTTGCTTGGTATACAAATTAGCAAGGGAAACGCTTCCCTGTGGAAAACCAACACAAAGACAAAAAACAAAAGTAATGTGCTTGAGAGCTGCAGTCATAGTCAAACACAGCATCTGACACTGGATAACATTGGATAGATGAAAGATACTCAACGGACCAGTTTGTTTCAGATCTTAGGATGACACGCTGCACAGCTGAAAGCTCATCATCTGGTCTAACACACCTAGAGCAATGCTACCTTTATGATTATTTATATTCCTGAAGCAGTATAACAGTAAGGTAACTGCTGTCTGAAGAAAATTCATAAATATACTCTCAAGCACCTAAGAATTATTCATTCCTAGCTAGAATTAGAATATAAATGGATTTCAAACTTACTGCAATTTTCTCTTCAGGTTGTGATTGTACCACCAGACTGATTCCTTGTACTTAAAGCATCAGTTCAAAGACATCTCTGCTATTCTGCTTTGATGACTGACTTAGAAACTGGCCCAGATGAGTCACTTGCTCCTCAGGCTTTTGGTCTATATGTCTGGTTGTGTGTCTGGTTACTTGGGTAGGAGAAATACTCACCACACTACTCATGAGAGCTAGAATTACAGAACATTGTTTGAACTTCAGTGCACCTTGCTGTTTACATATCAGTAAAATGCTGGTGCACTTACAGAGAGGGGTCCCCCCTCCCTCCCATTTTAGAGGACCAGTAAGGATGAAACAGTGACCACCCTATTCCTCTGAGGCAACAAGGATTTAAGCAGGAAATCAAATTAATAAAGGCTTGTCATAAAATTGCCACACGCAGTCCTGACTGCTGCATAAATGGATTGCAGGAACAGTATTTGGTCCAGATTCTGCTTCATTAAAAAATATCAAAACACATTATGAAGTATATTCTTAAAGACAGCAAAAAGACCAACAGAAGAAGCAAGTCACAGTGAGATCTGACTGATATTCACTCCTTCACCATGTTTACACACATCTCCTTCTCCACACATCTTTCCTTTTCAGAAAATTGAATTAAAAAATACAGAGACTTTACCCCTTAATCAGTCTGTCCTCTACTGCAGCCATGTAGCTGCTGCTGCTTCAGCTCCCCCCATCTTCAAGTCAGCTCCCAAAGCAACTCAGCTTCTTGCAAGATTCCCACACAACATCAACAGAACAAACAAGCCTTCCACAACTCACATCTGTTTGAAAAATTACTCCCAGCAAACCTTTTCCCCTCTACCCCCTTGCACCCTCTCCACACCTGTGTCTCATAGCCTTAACCCTACCCTCCCCTCAGGTGCCGCCCAAGGCACTGAGGACATGCAACCTTATTAACCCCTTCATACCAACAATGCAATGTTTAATGCAAAGCTTCATAGAAGTAAGTTTTCAGCCGGGATATGAAGAAACTCCACATGACAATGTGGATGGGGGGCAGGGAGAAGGCAAACACAATTTTAGGGTTTTGTGAGCTCAATTACAAAGGTTTAGAAGGGAGAAAGTAACAAGCCTTTTACCACTAGGGTTGTACAGAAGCAGCTCAGAAGGAACTGCAAGTCCTCTGCTTTAGTCAACTAAATAGACAGAAGTTGATGTCAGAATGGGACAGATTAATTTCCTTCCAAACATATGTGCTGCTGTTTGCCTAAAGCCTCTATGTGTTTCCCTCAACCATGATCCATTGTTTGAATTCCCTGGCTAATTTCCAGGTTGAACACATCCTTCTCAACACTGCGTATTTGCAGTCTTCACAGAAGAATAAGCAGCACCATGCTATCCTTGAAGATTCATCCTTTCCCCCCGGGTAAATTCCCTTGTTAGGCTTGTTAAAGAAATTCTCTTCCTATATTTATCTCAGATGAATTTAGGTCAACAATAACAACATTTTTCAATGTACGCATTTCTTTGTTTAGACTTCCCTTTCTTATTTTTTTCACCTTTGTCCTTGTTTACTCATTACCATATATACTGACTTCCAGACTCAGGTTGAAAGTTCACCATTTTCCAGTTCTGTCAGCCAGCAAACAAATCTTGAAAATCTTAACATCAACTCTCCTGTGACTGATTCAGCCTCTAAAACATACAGTTCATTGGTTTTAACAACACATTTTCTTTCACACCAGACATTTTATACAGTTCCACATGACACCAAATGCAGAACAGCTTTCCCAAAATAGCAAGCTAATAGTTGCAAACAACATAGTATTTATATAGTATGTGCTCTAAACTGGTTTCTTCATTTAGAAGACAAATTATTGCATGAAATATTTCTGGGATTCTTTTCCTCCCCATAAATACGTGTTTTGTGTGTGTGATGCCATTTCTTTGGTCTGTAATAGTTTATTTGTCTATTTTGGTTTTTTAAACGTGCTGCATCTCTCAGTGAGTGGTGAAAGGCATCTAAGGGTTTCATGGGCTCTTTGCTGTAATCTCTAATTTGTGTGTACTGTCATGAAGGATATCTGTTTACTGTATTATAATAGCACACTTAAAGGTGCAGAGAGGATACATATTTAGAGAGAGAGAGAGGGAAAATTACCTTGAAAAGCAATTACAAACATGAAGATGGAGGAAAACTTACAGTAACGAGACAGTCTACTAAGAAGAAAATTACTAAAGACAGAAAAGTCAGGCAACATTTCTAGAGGACCAATCCCTGATAAAATGGAATTGCAAGGAACCACTACAGTAAGCAAGGAAAAATATCCTTTTCTTAAACTTTTGGCTATTATAGAACTTCTTTACAGTTAAATTGTGCCCAACAGGCTTCATATATAACAATATAGAGCTATGCTAGGAGAGCATCCCGAGACAGTCTTTCAAGACATATGGATGCTACTTTTTCATGGACACTATAAAGCCACTAAGAAAACCTTGTAACTAACCAAAGCTCTGGGTTATTTAGGCCAGAATCTGTCAATCCAGAACATGTGTAACTTCCCATCACCAAACATACTCACTGCACTATGCTAAAGTCCCAACAGCATAAACCAGCCCTGCCGCCCTTCACCTGAAACAGCAAAATCCATCTTCCAACTTCTCCACTATCTGGTGCTTGAACAGCCTTCAGCATTGCAACAGAACAGGCCATGAAGTGCATGTGAGACAGTAACAGAGCTTACTAACAAAAAGCAAGTACTTGTTTCCCAAGCCAGTTTGCTACTTATCTGTGGAGGAACAGAAATGGTTAAAAGAACAGGGATGTTCAGAGGGCAAAAAAGTGAATCCCCCATTTTTCCTTACAAAGACCATTATTGTCTGTAGCACTCTCTATACCAGTGAGGCATTGCTACCATTCTGTGACCAACAAGGATTTTGTAAGTGTTTTCATATCTTTTCATAAGTATCTGATCAGAAAAGGTGCATTCTCTTCTCCATCTTACATTTAGACATGCAGATCCTCCACCTGAGCATCAGTTACTATAATGACACTGACCTCACAGAATTCAGGTACATGTTTGCTGCATTTGACACTTGGAGCACCTTTCCTCCCAGTTCTCCTTACCGCTCTGCTACCTGGACATTAACAGCCCTCATTGCAAATTCACATTAGCTTATGTCTGCTTTACAAAGCTACAAATTCTGGAAGGTATCAGAGGGAACTCTGCGTTTACAAGATAAATTAAATTGTACAATGTTTTATAAATAATTATGATAGGGGTTTTTTTGAGAGCTAATTATTCTGTGACAAGTGTATTCATCAGAGGATGAGACCTTATTCCCTTGATTACACAATTGAAAAAAAATAAGATGGTACAAGTTATTTGGCTTTATGGAATATTATAACTACAAGCTGCCATCAGTAATATTAAAAGTGCATTTGTTCTGCAGGCAGACTGAAAAAAAGGTGTACTGGTGTAACCCATTTAATAATACACCCATGACCTCAAAGTATTCATGTTAACAGATAGTCTATAACAGCATACACCATCTTACACAAAAAGCAATTTATGAGAAGCATGCAAACATTGTTTCCAGCAGAAACAGTGTTTCTTCTAGTACATGTCACAATAAGGTTAAGGCTTAAAGATTTTTCTTAAGCACTTTGTTGCACGTATTGATCTAAGCTTTCAGATTCATCTGGCGTACATTAAAATCTCTAGTGCTCTGGAAGAAAATACAAGGCTAATAACATACAGGTAATAAGAGATGAAAAATGTTTGTCTTAGTGATTAAATATATATTCATACTAGATTCATCTCCCCAGTTTTGCTGTTTCATTGAGCTAAAGCAGCTAAGTCTTTTTTCTTGATCCATCCACTTCCCTCCCCCAGTCTAAGAAATGTCTAAATGCAACAGCTGTCCAGAGTTAGCAACTCTTGTAATTAAACTGTCTCACAGAGCTTGGGATTTTCTTTTCCAAGCTAGCTATCTACCTCTGTTTTTCAGTTCCCAGGATGCAAGAGGTGCCTTAAAAAAGAGGATTGCAAGATACATGTTCCTAGTGTGTCCATATGCCATACATCAAAATCCATTTTGAAAACTCCTTCGTTTTTCAAATGGGCAAAGCCAGAACATAACTAGCCTGCTGAGAAAGAGCCACAACAAGGCTCTCTCACTGGTAATAAGAACATTTTATTGCTATTTAAGCCATGAATCTTCACACAGAAAAATAATTTTTAACTAACTGTATCATTACTTCATTTGCTCTTAGTAAACACAACAGGAGAGGCATTAGGAATAATATGACAGAAAAGGCAGAAAGATCAAAGAGGACATGACACCTTCCCAGGGCTTAGCCTTCCTTTTCTACCTCACTGTACTACTTCCCTTGCAATATTGACATCACTACAATTGACCTCCTCCTGGAGCTGTGGATCTCCAAGATGTCTTCTGCTCAAACAGACCCTACCCATTGCAGCATTTCAAATTCCTGAGCGCAGATCTGCCTCCTTTCCCTTTAGAGTAGGTCCTACCAGCAGTATTGTCCACAGAAGAGTCACCTAAATCATTTTAATTTGGGGTTGTTTTGGGTTTTGTTTGTTTGGTTTTTTGGTGGGTTTTTTTTTTTTTTGGTTTTTTTGTTTTTTTTTTTTGTTTTTTTTTTTTTTTTTTTTTTTGTACATGCTTTTACTGAGCATAGCTTTGTTACCAAAAATAAACTCTCCAACCAGAATGACAGGTTAGAAAACTGACATTACTTTGTTACAGGAGTGGATGCATGAGAGATTGCTCCACCTGTCATGCACATCAAGACAGTTTACAGCCTATATACCTTTCTTATATATATATATTCATCACAATTCCAAAAATGCCCACCCCAATTCTCATTACTCATTGCATATGGTAATTGGCGTAGATAGAGCCATGGCACAGGCACTGTTAATTTGAGGAGTGGTCTCTGGGGGTGGGGGTGGTTGAACGGTGAGAAATACCCCCACTCGTTTTACACTTTTTATGGAAATTCATTAGTTAAAGACATTGGAATGCTTGTTTAGTCTTGCCAATAAATTTCCTGTTCTTTTGGGGCTAATTTACAACCCTGAGAGTCTCTTTTAGCTGTTTTCCTTTGCAGCCATTTACCTATTGCTCAGGCCTTTACTCACAGGAGGAAGGCCCACATTAGTTTGAAAGACAACATCTGGTCCTGTTGTTGCATGTCTTCCTTATCTTGAGAATCCCTGCAGCCTTGTCCATGACTATGTCTCTATGCACAATGAAATCTTAATTCACTATCAGCTTTACACTCAAACACAGCTAGAACACACACCACATTTGGCAAGTCTGAAGATGCTGCAGTAATTAGAAATGAGTAAAAGAGAAAAGGAAGAAAGAGCTGAATCTTGCCCAGCCAATGCCAAAGAATTTTTAAAGTTATTGAGCACTGTTTTGTCCATACTCATTTAAAAGGATTATTTGCCTTTTAAGCAAAAATTACAATATGCCAAAGTGATTAAGTGGAAACAGAAGACATAATAAAGAAACAGGATACATGTGAGAAGAAAGTTTTTCAAAGTTTTTCAATCTGCCACTCTGGACAAACTCTAAACAAGCAGAAAGGATCTTAAAGAGAAAACTACCTTCTTTGGGCTACTTCTCCTGTCTATCAACTCCATATAGTGAAATGAGAAGACTCAAGCAAAACTGCCAGGATGTGGCAGCTAGGTTTTTCATGAATACATTCCTTGAGTAGAAGCACAACCAAGAAAGCATCTTGAAATACAGGTTCTCTCCTTTCACTCAAGATTTCACTTGTCTTTTAGAAGGAAAACATGCACCACTCACGAAATCTTGTCATGGAACTGAGATTCCTTACCTGGGACGGGGACACAATTTCAGTGTGGGCTCTGAGACACCTGCCATAGTGAGGATATGGTTGTGGAGTTCAGTGTATTGTAGAGTCCCCATGCAGCCCCATAAACACAATATTCCCCATTACCAGGGAAAGGTGCCAGGCTTTATACTGATCTGGCAGTATAGGATTGTCTGTGCCTTAACCTCAGCTGGTTATATCTTGGTTTAACACTTGTGACTGGTTTAACAGTGACTGTTGCTTGACCCATTTTGTCCTGAGAATCAAAAATATCTCATGTGGTAAAGACCAAACAGCCCCAGCATGCTCAGAGACCCAGAAGGAGGTAATTGCCTACATCCCATATCAACCTTTTGTTCAAGACAATGAACCTGAGACAATGATGATTTGCTTTGACACTCCCAATCTCACTACTTCAGAGTTACTGGCATCATCAACTGTGTGTCACAGAGGGTTATCAAAAGCACGCCCATACCACCAGATGAGAAGGGCTGATATTCGTGAGATTTCTAGCGTAACAGTTATTATTAGTGAGAACTCTCTGACTTAATGTAGTCAGAGTTCATCATTATTCTTGTAACAGTATTATTATGGGATTAATAATGTCCTTGTATTTTGACTAGATTGTTAAGATTTTGCTCGGGAGAGTAATGAACTCTTGGCTCTGTGTACATGAAACGTTCCCTTTTTCTCCATAATAAGAGTTAGAGTTTAATATCCAAAATCTGTTTTCAAATCTCATTTACTATTCTCTATACACTATTACACTCAGTATATGTACTTCTTGCCTTCAGTGTCACATTCAGAGAAGGCATAGTGCATTTGTGTTGCTGAATCTCCAAAAGTACAGTTCTGAAGCCATGGCTGCCGTTTGAGGATTATACAGAAAAAAACCATAAGTGACTCTTGAAAAGTGTTTCCATAAAAATATTTTCAAGAAGCTGGGTGAAAGATTTCCAGTTTTGAAATTAAAGAGCAATATAGTAGTAAATAAAGTGGATAAATTCACCTGTTGTAGAGAAGAAATGGGTAAATCCTGAAATAGATTATTTAAGAAAAAAGGAAAAGAAAATACATCAGTCTTTTCAAATCAAACTAAATTGCCATGAGAACATCAATGACAAGAAGCAGATGAGGACAGGAGAATAAAATTAGGAACAAAAATTAGAAATCAGAGTAAATATAGTAGGAAAAGGAGCAGAACAGGCTCAAGTCAACAGCGCAAAACAAGGCAGCATATGCATGGTGGGTTGAAACGTACTCTAAGAAAAGACAGCACACGAAAAATAGCAGCAGGTGCCACCCTTTGCTTTGAAAAGCTAGCCACAATATTGTTCAATCTACCACTAGCACACAGAGTAAGAATCTCAGCTTGCATGATCTCTTCTCACTTCCTTTCCCACAATAACTCCTCCTACTCAAGTCTCCAACATGCAAGGCTCCACACCCTGCTCTGCGTAACCCTGGGGTTCACTTCTGCTTGATAGTCTATGTATGCATCCAAAACTCAACTGCTTTTTTTTTTTTTTTTTTTTTTTTACTTAAATTCAGAGTGGAATTTGGAGAAAACAAACACACATAAAACAATAAAACCCCCTTCCTCCTCCTGGCCTTCTGTATTACCCATTGCAGACAATATATTATATATTCCCTTCTTTTTTTTTTCCCCTCCAACAGACTGGAAAAAAGTATTATATTCATTATAATCGATTCTGCTACACTGAAGTTCACCTTGCACTTCACTGGCAGCCTATTTTCTGGGCTGCTTCCTCCAACTTGTCTTTGAAATAAGCCAATTGTGCAACTAGAGCACAGAACACACGCTCATTAGAGACAATGTCACCTATACACCCAACACTGTCATGCAAATACAGGTTAATCTGAACAAAATCACACACAGAAGAACAGCTGGTGACTTAATGAGAAAAACTGAGGTTTTTTCAAGTGTGGAATTTTATCAACAAGCATTAAAACATGCTTAACAATACTTGAAAAATACACTCATTACATCATTAAGCAGGCCTCAAATTTAGGTTGGCTCTTCTGTGTGGAGAGGAAAATAAGGCGCAGATACCCTCGGTATCCACAGATACTGGACTTGTCAGTAATGGGTATGTTTATGACAAAGATAACGCAATTTTGCCCTGACTGTTCTTTCAACAGTCTTCTATTTGCTCTTTCTGCACTGCACAGTAGGAGTGTACCTCACATTTGGTGATTGTCACCACTGCAAAATCATATGGGGAAGAAGGTGGTGAAGGAGTCTCTGCTCTTTCCCTGAAGAGCTATCCATGTTTAAGGCCCAGTTCTGTGACAGAGTGATCAATCTATCAGATTTATTTATATTTTTTGTGCAGACTTCACTAGATTGGAAGCAGAGGATATACCTACCCCAGGTTTCCAAATTCAAGAATATTTAAATAAGAAAAGTCTTTTCCTCTCTTCCACTACTGCCCAGTTCTATCTGTCTGTAAAGTAAAAGCATGTGAATAGGAGAGGCACATCTGAAAATTATTCTAGCAATCACAGCAAGGATAACAGCAAAATTTGGAAAAGAATTTTCATTTCACACAATTCACATTATAGATGACAAAACCCACTGAAATAAGAACAAATGCTGTGACATGAACTGCACTTAATTTTCTGCTACTCTCAATATACCTGTAATCATGCAAAAGGCAGACATCAACTACATAAAGGTATCCAGAACCTTGCCAAGGATTTTATGAGTCAGTCAAATGACAGCTCTGTATCTACCATTTCTTTGTTTTCCTCCTTAAAATTTCTAAATATCACAAGATCTGACAGTCCCTACACTCAGCTACCTCAGTGCTACATAGTAAACTTTCTTAGCAATTTCTGAGATGTTAGTAGCACTGACAAAAATATTACTAAGAGTGCATAAGACAAATGCACAGTGAACCAAGCCTGACACTTGTTTTATTTGGAAGTTGCAGAACTATACCACATTAAAATATATTAATAATAGAAAAATCTCAGTCAATAACTTAATGAATGTTGCTGTATTTTAGCAAGAACATACATGGGAAAAAATGAGTACCTTTGATTGGTAATAACTTATTTCAGCAGGTCAATTAGAGAAAAAAATAACATCTTTTACCAACTACAGATCTTGTCTCTGTACCAAAAGTTACAGGCAATTATATGAGATTACATATTTTTTTATTCATTGTCTTATCTGGGATACTTTGTGACAGCCAAACAAAACTGACAGGTATCACAAGTACTACCACTGAGACCAGCGCCTGAATGACCAAGTCTGAAAAGAATCAAAACAAGAGAAACAAGCAAATAACTCATCTTGTATGGTAGGAGAGCAGATTCTTGATAAGTAACGAATCTGTATGTCAGGCACAGTGATGGATATATTTCTGAAATATGCCAGACAAAAAATAGAAGGGCTGGTTAAAAGCACTAAAAGAAGTTCATAGAGATTACATGCAAAATGTGCACGGAAATATAATTAAATACTTTAAAACTGCAATTCAAACAAAATGACCTTTCCCAAACTGCTGTCAGAGACAAAACCCATTCCAAAATTAAACCACACAAATCCCCAGACTTTGTACTGGTGAGTTTTCCAACATTTAATTCTGCTTTATTCAGCAGGCAGCTTTTTACCTTCTGTACTTTGGGTATATTCCTCAAGATATGCCGTCAAAGCAGGTAATCTAATTGACCAAAACTAGCCAATCATGCTAAGTAAATTTTGTCAAAAAAGTTAATGATCTCAAGTTATTCCACATCATTTGAAGCATAAAAAACTCTGGGTTTTGCTTTCAGATGACTCACAAGAGTCTTAAGTTATAATGAAATAGCTACAAACACAATTATCTCAATTAAAACACTTTGAGAAACATTATGTCTGACTTATTAGTCAGATAGTTGTTCTAATAAATATTATCTTAAGTGGATTTAGTCCATGAGTAAATTACTAGTTCATTAGATATATAAAAGAAAATCTCTCTGCAAACCAATTAAAATTAGCAATAACTTTACCACTCACACCTAACTCTAACCTCCAGTTACACTCGAGGACTAGAAGGCAAGCCATTTTGCACATCCATTACTTTCTTATTGTGTTAGACGAACTTTCCACAAAATGCTAATTGACTGGAGATGCTAAGGGTTGACTAAGACTCTACATCTATAGCAAATTCTTTTAGGGCAGAGAAGCAATGGTGTTATGGGCTCATCTGCCGAAGTGGACTTGACCAGAAGTTTGTTCTAAAAGTTTGGCTTCTATGAAATTGACTTATTTTCTGGGTATGAGAAATCCAGAAAAAATTGCTGACAATTATCTGCTTAAATTAGGTCAAATTGAAGGACTTTCCCTTTACATTATTCTGTCATAATTGTATGACAGGTTTCATTATTGTCACCATCTTCCTAAATAATTTGAATGCATTGGTTTTGCTTGCCAGTTTAAGATTAACAAAGAGGATCAAAATATGTCAGTGATCAAGAAGAGTGTATATATGGCCTTATATATCAGGTGAAGTTCTTATACTAGACAAAGTGACAGCAGTACAAATTCCTTTCAGAAATGCAAGAACCCAGAGGTCATAATAATCTTCTCAGGCTATGTAGCTTAGCAGACTTCCCTGCTGTTGCTGTGGCTTGATAATATTCAAAATCAGTACAGTTCATGTATCAGGAACAAGATATAAAGTATACCATAATCAGATTCTACTGATGTCAGTAGGTATCATCAATACTTCAATCACGATCTGCTTAAGGACTTGAATGTTCAAAGATGGTTATGATTAGCCCACTAATTATTTAATAAACATAAAAATTACTTGAAAGAATTATCATGTCCAGCTCTGTTTTATTAAAACCAATGACAAAAAAAAAAAAAAAAAAGCAGCATGCAAAACCTATCTACTCTTAGCCTCAAACGGCCAAATAATTCCAGGTTCAAACTAGGCTGTAACAACTGTTAGTTTTTCCAGCTTATTACTAAACAGTTCACTTCTCAGTACAAAAAAAGATCATTTGCATGTTTGGAGGTTTTTAATACGTTTTTTTTAATCTCAGAAGGCAAGATATAAGGTGGTCTTTCATCTTCATCTATTATGAGATTACAAGTAAAATGAAAAAGAAAGCTTTTTGCAGTTTGTTATCCATCTCAGCTTAACATTTGACTAGAGCATGTGTGCCGTGATAATTTCACAATTGATGCATATGCAGTCCAGGTTAACTATGTCTTTCTTGTGCAAATGGATCTGACAAAAGCTTCTGGGTATAACCATCTCACTCCCTCAATGTATTGGATACTCATCCTAGGAACAAAGGCATCCCCTGTACAGCTAAGAAGTTATTTGAAGCACTGAATGAGCTCCCGAGTCAGAGCTGCCTCAGCCTTTGACTAAATACATTCATCACAGCCTGCCAGTGCCACAGCTTCGCGACTCAGAACAGAGAGGCAGACCACACTTTACCCATTTTTGTCTTGGTCCAGTCTGCAGAGGTTCATGACACTTTTCCACTTCAGATGTGACTATGAAGCATAGCAATTAATCGCAGGTTAGCTAGCCACTTCAACGAAAACAGAATCAAGTGCATAATCTTCAGTCACATAACAGTCCTTGTTCTGCCTGCATCTTCTTTGCTACTGTTAAAATCAAACCCCTAACAAGCAGCAATTTAAATTATAATAAATCAATAGTTTGTCAGAATGAAATATTATTTGAGAATAATTTGAGCCCATTTGAGAAACAGCTTTCTCTAACAATGCAACAATGTAGGACAGGCTGATTTGTGTAGACCAAAAGAAAAGGCTGAACGTGGAGAGCCACTGCCCACCCTTTTATGTAATTGCCCTAAAAAACTCCTATAGCATATGATAAGTAACTTCAAGAGCTTGTGTTTTAAATGCCAGCAGGGGCTTTAGTGTGTGTTAGTAAGTCTTTACACTGCTATAAAAATGCTAATTGCACAAAACCTGAACACACCTTCATTTGCTGATTAACTATTCCCAGCACAATGTTTTAAAGCCTGTGTTTAATATTTTTCACGTGCATTTTTTTTCCCTTATTTTGCCTTTGCTCAGTCTTAATCAGTAATTCAAAATCAAAACAGTTTGCAACTTTTCACTGCTACATAGGTGCACAGTATTTAAGTGTAGTATAAAAACCCCCAAAGTTAAGAAATTATGTAGACTCTTGAGACCAAACACAGATGGGAGAGGAAAATACCCTGAGCTTCCATTAGTGTCAACTGTGAACACTTATGAATGTTCTTGTTGTAAGCTAAAACCACTTCACTCATCATCTAAACAAGTAGTTTGCCTTTATTTGGTTTATTTAGGTTTTCATTTGTTTAATTATTTTGTTTTTAAATTCATGCATGCCCTCAGAGAAAGCTTGGCCTTTCTCTGCAATGAATAAGGTCAAGTTAGGACTCAGTGAGAGAAAAAAGTGCTTCACGGGATATAGATGCAATAGTGGAGTTATTACTTTTCACCAAGCATAGGTAAAATTCTGTAACTAGTCATTAATGAAACTAAAATTTTTCTGAATTGAAGATTCATTGTGGTTTTTTGGTTTGCGGTTGCTGGGTTTTTGTTTGGTTTAAGTTGTGGTTTATCTGGGGGAGATGTATGTTGTATTTGTTATTGGTTTGGTCTGGGTGATTTGTTAAATAAGATTGAGAAATGGTTGAAAAACTCATCTAAATGTCCTGATTTGACCTTGTTTTTGCCATAGTCAACTACACATTAGTAATTGGTTATATGTAAGTATTGCCTGGAGGATCCAGTCAGACAGAATTCCAATGTACAATGCAAACATTTAATAAGATATTGTGCCTATCTTAAGAAGTTGACAGTCAGAATAGATAAGAGCTAGAAATGCAAGGGAGAATGTACAATTATTTCCATTTTATAGATGGAGAATTAAGGTATGCAGAAGCTAAATTACTTGTCTTGGGCAATGGAGAGTGTCTTAGGCTAAAACAAGACCTGAACTGAGGGATTTTTTGTATCCCAGTATGATGCTGTATTTAAAAAGATGCTCCTCCAGGTAATTTTTAGCTTTATCTCCTTAAGAGATAAGGTTTATGAATTATGCATTGCATCTCTTGCAGACATTATCTCCCTTACCTAATTTACCAATTTCAACTAGAATGGCACTTTCTATGAGTTTTAAGCAACACAGAAGAGAAGCTAGAAAGACATCAGCAGAGGTAAAGACACGCTAGTCTCTGTAATATACCTGGTTTGCCTACAGTTGTAAGTGTAGCTTCCAATTAATCACAACTCCAGTGGTTTTTACCCTCCTTGAGTGCCATGGGGCATGGAAGGAAGACTGGAAGAGCTTACAGGAAAGTAAAATAAATCTGTGGAAATTGTTATCAGTAAAAATGAAAAACAATTACATATAATAGGATCCTAAATAAACAAAAATTAGAGAAGCTTAATGTAGAAAAAAGCAAATGCGCTGCCATAGAAAATGGGCTTACTACAAGTTAACCAAATAAATCAAACTACAATCACTCAGATGCTGAGTCATGAAATAGTATTAGGTTTAAGGAAGAATATCAAGTTTTAAAGAAATCATAGGCCTTAATTGCTCCATTTGGGTTTACTTATTCTTAGCATTTCCATATTGCCATTCTTGTTTTAACTTTTCACTGTGGCTGTTTCCATCTCCTCTGCTGATGCAAGTGATAAATATCTGTAACTTTCGTGTTACATGAAACTTACATGTTACTTGCAGATAAGATCATTCACTTTCCACTGTTTGTGGCACGATATACACACTGTGTAGCATGGAGCACATTAATCATTTTCTGAAGGCTTGCCAGTGGCTTCTCCAGGACCACAATCAATATGGGACTGGAAGTTAGGAACTCAGAAGAAAATCAAAATTTGTGGGCATGTGCATAATTTAATCTGAAACAAAAATATTTAAAAATCTAAAAGAAATACACCAGCAATACAGAATGAAAATCAATGCAAAACTTGATTGTTTGGGCACTAAATACCTCAAGAAAACAGAATTATTTCTGCTACACTCTCTTACAGCACATCCAGTTGCTTAACAGAGTGTATCAGAGATTATAGAGAATGTCTTTCTGGATTTGTCACCTCCTTTTTTCTAGCCATAATAACCTCCACAGATTATTATGTTTCTCTTACTATAGATTTAAGAAGAAAAAGGTAACTTTCCAAATGTGAGAAAATACAAAATATAAATCTACAAAAATGGGATGGCATTATAAAGAAAATTAAAAGGTTGACTTAAGTTAATCAAACCCAACAGCCTGTATTTAAAGAATGTTACAGAAAAGAAAGTGTATTGAGTCCGGTATCAGAAGCAGAGTAGTGCAAACTTCAGAATCTTAGTTTCTTAGCCGAGATGTATTATTCACTTATCTTGAACACTTGACAGAGGAAAAAAAGAAGTTGGTTGTAAAGTAAATTGCTCAAAGAGTATATGAGAATTTAATCTAAATATTTCTTCTGTGTGATAACAGTATGCAACAAAGCAACTGCATGAGTGGGGCACAACTTCTGTATTTGGAAAAACACTATTTTGTGGGTGTTTTTTGGAAAATCTTGCTGAAACAAACAAAAAGAAGTTTAGTATGAGCTACAAAAGTAAAAAATCATAGAATCATAGAGTGGTTTGGGCTGGAAAGACTGTTAGAGATCATCTAGTACCACCTCCCCTGCTACGGGCAGGGACACATCCCAGTAGATCTGGTTGCTGATCCTTGAACCTGGTCTTGAACACTGACAGGCATAGGACAGCCACAGTTTCTCTGGGAAAACTATTCCAGTGCCTCACCACCTTCACAGTGAAGAAAATGATTAAGAGGATTTCCATTAATAGTTTATGCATACCCCCTGAATTCAAGTAATTCCTTAAGGCTTTTATAACTTTGACTTGAGGTTTTCCACTGAGCATGAAGGAACTATTCAGGCATATTTTCAAGAGCTCCGAAGCAATTTTATAGCCGTAAAAAGAATCATTCCACCACATCAGATTGTTAAATATTGCATCATAGGCTGAGTTATAAATATTATAAATAAAATAAAGAGTTTATAAGAACTTAGCTCAGAAACCTTGTACATGTATGTAATTATACTCATGTAAATAGTCTCTAGCATTTTCATTATTAGAGACTATCTGGGTACCTTTTTTTTTAATAAACTAATGAGAATAAAGATACTTTATAGTAACTATCAGTTCTAATGGTACATAGATTTTAGGATTAATTTTGACACTTTCACTACCATGCATGTTGTCTTTGCAGGGAGTTTTAATTTGCATATTGACACTTTTTTTTTTTTTTTTTTTTTTTTTTTGGTTTCAGAATGCAAAACAGTTTCAGAGAAACCAGAAATATTTTTTCAAGGATTAATCATTAAGTATGTCAAATTTCTAAGCCAATATATTTAAATGGTATCCCCTTAGTGACTGTCTGTATTGCTGGTGGTGCTTATTGACTCATTAATTACCCGGTGTATTTTTTCTGGTTTACTTTTTTCTCATTTTTCTTCATCTTTTCTGTACAGACAGTAGAGAGTAATTACAATGAAACATCATCCTCTGAAGTAGTAGAAACCACAAGTTAATAAATACCTCCATCTTATCATCCCAGGCTGAGGGCTTAAGGATGAAAGTGAAATGAAAAACTGCAAGCGAAGAAATTACACTGCAGGGTGAGACTGGTTCAAAACTTAATACAGCTTCTGTGGCTAAGCATAAGGAGTGGGGCAAAGTTGGGCAAACAAACTAGATTTCTCAGCAAGAGGATGGGGATGTGTGAAGGGAGATAACATTAATACTAAATAAAGCTGCAAGATGTTACCTGTTAGATAAGCACACCTCACCACATATCTTGCATGAGGATGCAGAAACCAGCAGATCAAATGAATACAATCAACCCTGAATAGGACTCATGAGGAATCACAAGATACAGTTCATGCTAGCTGGAAGAAGCTGGGCTAAGTGTGACAGTGATGTAGTGCTGAACACTAATTTAAGTTCTTATGGCCTCCTATCAGCATTCCAGCTCTTTTCCTGAACACACACAGGAAATGAGACAGTCTCTGCTTACATGTCCAGAATAACATTAACTATTTCAATACAGCTATCATCATGCTAGGTATCCTGATCAGCAGTTTCAGAAAAGATATCATGTTCTTGCTGTGATGGCTGAATTGCTCTCTCATGCATCATTGTCTCTGAAGTATATGCCCAGGTACAACAGTAATAGAGACAACATTTCTATCCCCAGGGTGTATTGCATCTTTTCCATGTATAGAAAACATTTCTTGGAGTTGTTATTTGTCTCTTTGAAGAGCACTGTATTCACTTGAAAAAGAAAAGTGTTTTTTGATTACTGAGCAATACTTTCTAAAAGGCCTCCGATGTTTTACTTTTTTCATCGTTCAAGGAAAACACCACATTTATTGACTTTCAGATACCTGAGAAGATTGAGTAACCTTTGCTGACCTGGTGGCTTATTTTCTGGCTAGGTTTTATACTGACACATAGCTCTTAACTATCTGACAAATTGCTAATACTAATAAGGATGAAGTCTGGTGCATCATACTGAGAAGAGAATTAACAGGTTTCAGCAGAAATGGCCACTAAATCCATTTTTTATTTATTAGTGAAACAGAGAGAGTAGGAAATAAAAATAAATTAGATAAAATATGAAATAACCCATTGAAGGCAGCAAGAAAAATTAAGATAAAGAAAAGCTGAGCAAGCATTCAGCAGTATACAACTGTCAGCTCAAACATAATTACTTATTTGGCCCCTATTTGCTGAACAAACTTTAAAAACTATCTTACTGATTCCTTTTTTTTTTTTTTTTTGTGAGATCTGTTATCACATCTATATTATCAAAACCACTAAATACTTAGTACAGCCTGTGATGATTTCAAATCAGATCAAGTCTTCTTGTTTTTCCATCAAGTCTAATTGCATGTGTTTCCACACTTCTTCAAGGGCCTATTCCCAAGTGCTCCATAGCATTACATCATGGACTTGTGTCAGCATTCTTTCAGTCAAGCTCTATTCTACTATTCCAGTGGAGTATTAACAGCCTAAATCCAGAATACTGACTACACACAACAATCATACGTTTTTCTATCACAAGCATCTTAAGCTCTATTCCCTCACATGCAGCACCATACCCTACCCACCCCTAGGTCATTCTCATTTCGTTTCATGCCAACGACTTATCAATCTCAATTCTTCCCATTCATTTCAACCATTTCCATTTTAACTTCTTTATGCATTCTTTGAGCTTCCTGATATTTTTCTGCTTTTCTATACTTGGTAAGAATTGTACAGGCTGGATTTTAATGCAAGAACCTTTACCACAGTCAATCTTTTTTTGTAGTCCATTTCCAATACAGTGATTTCAATTCAAAACATGTCCCCTCTCTTCCTCATATTTAAACAAAAGGAAAGACAAAGGAGAAATTTACTCAGGCTGAGAAAACAGTCATAGAAGAGAATACAAGGGAATATTGAAAGGTGTTAAAATTGCTGCCAAGAAGGAAAAACATAAACACACAACACAGAACAGCAGAATATTCAAAGGTGAGTATAAAAAATACACAACCAGAAAGAGAATGTTATTTCCATTTTAAGCCATCTTGTATGCTCTGTTAAAGTAATATGCTATTTCCTTCACTGTCATAGGAAAGAAATAAATTTAACTTCTAAGTAGACAGCCTGCGTTTAGTCAACACAGTGAGAACACTAGAGAAATGAGCGGACTGGAAACAGTGCGAGCTTCAGAGCTGACTAAATAAAAAAAGTACTGTAATAGTATAAGAAAACAGGCAATAGAAAAGAATACCAGTTGTTAATCTGGATGTGCAGGTATGTTCTGGCTGTGGGCAGAATTTTAATTTTATTGCAGTTTCTACAGTTAAGGCAAGTAAATGGTATGTACCAGGCAGTGACTGGAACTGTTTCCATAAGGGACAAAGTCATCACACTATATAATGCTAGTGCCTTGGAAATCCCTATTCTTAATATTTTAAATGAAGATTTGAAGGAAGCAGAAAGCAGTCACAAAACAGTCTTTTTCCTCAGTGCACAAGTATGCAGTAATGCAGAGTGACCCCTGTTTTTTACTTTGCTTGTTACTCAGTGGACAACTAACATTTTAAAACTGCATCCATCCACTGTCAATGCAGTTAGAGACCAATATCCTGAAGAATCATAAGCCAAAATAATGGACAAGGCAAGGGATCAGATCATGTAGCAGAGGTACAGTTTGAGGTAAGCAACCTTACGCTGTATTGGGATGTAGCAAGTTAGGCCTCTTAGTGTGATCTGCCACTAGAAGCACTGATTTAATACAGCTCTGGAGCCACTGATGACAAAGCTATTAAGTGACTTATGTCAGCAACTTTGGTTCTCAGACTATAGGCTTCAGAACGTATCAGTTTCCAATAAGGATTGGTAGCCTTAAACCTTACCCACTCCCATTCCCCAAGTTCAAAGTTAGCTCCAGATTCATCTTTAAAATCAAAATTAAGTGGTAGCTCAGAACAGTCAGCTACAGTAGGCAGCATTGCACATTCCTACCCTAAAGCACAGATGAGTCAAGATTAATACTCTTCTTTGCTTGCAACATTTAAAAGATAATTGTCTAATCATCCTGGAGAATGCTTTAACAATTGAATAATATACTATTTATACAGTGTGAGGCTACTGTTGTTTTCTTTTGAGACCATTTCATATTGCAGGAGAAGAAAGTATTAATGCAGAAAAGAGTCTGTCATGGTTTAAACCCAGTCAGCCAAAAATAAGCCATGCAGTCTCTCTCTAATTCCCCCCCTTTTTCTTCCCCACCCTGCTCCTGGATGGATGGGAAGGAGAATCGAAAGAATGTAACTCCCACGGGTTGAGATAAGAACAGACCAGTAACTAAGGTATAACACAGATCACTACTGCTACCACCAATAATAATAATGATAAAGGAAATAACAAGGGAAGA
>JBCJKH010020719.1:0-20601 GCA_039877255.1 Loriculus beryllinus | reverse complement strand
CTCTTGGATGGGTTAATATAATATTAAATTCACACTGCTCTCATTTTTTTTAACCTAGTGTAACAAAGACATCTGTGCTAGGCTGTTCCAAAGGTCACAAGGGAGTTGTGCCTTAGTCTATTCTTTCTGAAATTCCTCTCCTAGATCAATCAGATGTTTTTCTTCTGTAAACAAATAACCTCACTTTATTTTGCTTTCTCTAGCTGCAGTCCTCCTCCTGAAAAACTCAACCAAGGTTATCCCTGGAGCCAAATGTTTTGGAGAAGGCTAAACAAGGCTGCTCTCATTTGCTAGTGGAATACTGGCTGTGTTGCCTCTCCTCTTGGCTCCTCCTGTCCAGTCACATCCTGCTTCAGAGAGTACTCAAGCCCAGGGCAAAGGCCAATTATTGTTGGTTTCAGTTAATTTAATCCACTGAACCACTCTGCTCTTGGCCAAGGTGAGCACTTCTGGAGTGTTTCCTCTCTCTTTTCTGTTTGAGATGGAAGTGCTTTTCTGTAACCCCTGTCCTGAAGAAATGTAGCTAAAATGAGTGGGTTACAACAGAAATTCTGTTTCAATAAGATAGCATTTTCCAGTGGAAATAAGTGCCATTGTCATTTATGGTGACAAAGGAACTTGTTTCCCCATTAAGTATGGGCCCCACAAGGTACTGTTGCAATGGTCTTTCTTGGCTTTCCTACCCTCCTTTGATCCTGACTGCAGACTTGAGGCTCTGCTAGGATCCATATAAACTCTTTTCTGTGGCTTAACCATAGCTTTCTTACCTAAGGCAGTAATTGTCTTTGAGCAAATGATTGTTTTGACTCTACCTAAATGGGGCTAGACTCAGTTGCTTTTCAAATGGGCTGGTCACTTCGAGGGAGCATGCTGTACATTTTACAGCAGTACTGTGCTTCCTTTGCATCCTATCTCATTAATGGAGCTGTCTGTGTGTTTTGAAAGGTTCTTACCCTCACGAACTCCTACAATTAAAATGCCAGATTTTATGCTTTGTTTTAATAATGTTTTCTATACTGACCTACGTAGATTCAAATATTTTTGCTCTCACTGACCATGGATGGCTCTCATCTTCCTCGTTGGGAGTATTTAAGTACTCAGGGCACAAGAAAACAACCATGTAATTCCTGCAATTTATAGTAGAAGTTAATGTCCTTATGAGAGTGTAGCCTGTTATTAAGATATTATAAAAATGAGAAATGTTCCTGATACATTCAGGCTACCTTCAGTAATAGCCTCAGACCTTGAAAAGTCTATGATCTGCAGACAGAGAGCTTGCTGGGAAGAAGCTGTGTCTTTTGTGACATTTCTTTTATTCTCCTTAGAAGTTTACATGTTTTATATTTACTTCCCTTTTTTTTTCCTTCTGCTACAAATGTTTACTGAGGGGAAATTGCAATTGCCACCTCCTACCTGTCATTTAAACAACTATAATGTTAGTTCTCTATATTTCATATCAGCCTACCAGACCACTGTGAGACTGAATATATACACAGGGTAACTTGTCTTTCCTACGGTAGCACTAAAGTTTTTAAAGAGTATTCCTTCTTATTTTCTTCCTTCTCTGTTCAGAGAAGATGCAGAGGAGCAAAGACTGAGCAGTCTAAGGCCTCATGCCAGGAAAAAATTGTGTGTGCAATTTAAATTTACTTACAGAGTATTCTCACAGGAGTGGGGCAGTTTTCTCTGGATTCAAAGTCCAGTCCCTAGCTATTGCAGCCACCACCATCATATCATCCCTTATTGCAGTGCAGTGTTTTGCCCTGCTACTTCCACACAAACCCGTTCCACCTTGGGTCCCCCCTTATCATAACTTACCTGGTTTGTACATACGTGTCCTTGTATCAATATTGCCTTTTTGTTTAAAGGCTTAAGGGGATTATTTCTAAGATTTGGTCAGTCTTTCAGCTTTCTTTGAAGGAAAAAAAAAAAAAAAACCAAACAAACCAAACCTGAATGTGAAAGTCTTATAAAGAACAGCCTCGATCAATAACATGATTATCTTTTATGCACACAGGAAAGGAGACTTTCCTGCATCAATGATAAACCCTTACATAGCTGCTAAAGTGTTTCTGAGACACATATGTGGTCAAGTCAGACTACACCCTAGTAAGCTAAGTTAAGGTTGCGTGTAAACCTATGCAAGGTCAGTGTTTCAGCTGTTATGTGATGCAGTACCTTTTCTTCCTCTTTCTCCCTTTTAAAGTAAGTCAGTGGCAAGGAAAGAAGGAATGGCATTAAGATAGTTTCCTTATATACCCAGTGCTGCTCTATAACAGACAGTTTTATAGACAGGCTTAGGTTTCCTGATACCATCACACTGATGCCTTATGTTGCTGGAGCCGTGTGATGCAGTCATGATGGGCTATTGCATCATTTCATGTTACCGGTGCCTGCATTTACACCAGTGAGCACAGCAGGACCAGGGCACTGGCTCAGGCAGTGACACATGTTTCTATCAGGCTTCCCAGCCGGGGGAGGTAACCATCATCTCCCAGAAAAGGGAAGAACACATTTTGGGGAAAGGGCATGGGCCACGGGCTGTTCCAAATAGGCAATTTAGACCTGGACAATTTGTTTAAAGATAGAAGAGTTTAACCATATGGCCCCAAGCAATGTGCCCTTTCTTGATCTGTTTAATTCACCTTTGAACTATAGCTACTACATTCAACAGAGTTAACATTTGTTGCATCAGCTAAGAAAACCATTCTTTTCTCATCATGACCAAAGTCTTGAAAACAGCTGCCTTACTCAACAGCTGCAACTGCCTATGAATGCCAGAAATGTGTTTATTGCTTGGGCACATCACTTTTGCAACCATCTGAGTTTTCCAAATTACAAAACTGCCCTGAAAGGTTAATTTTGTGTTTACCGCTGCCTAATTGCAGGCAGAGATTGGAACATGAATTTGCAAAGCTATTTGCAGAGGTCACTCTGCAGTGTACTGCTTCCTTGTGTTATGTAAACCTGTAAAAAAACAAAGCAGCCCATGTTACAGTCCTGAGATTGCAATGATGAACAGATAGGTCAGAGGCAAATTTAAAACAACAGTGAGTAGTTAACATCCTTAGCCAAAATTATTATTCACACCACTGCAGACAGCATAAAATCCATCTACCGTCTTCTAATAACACTCACGCTCTTTTAGAGTGTATATATATTTAGAGAAACTCATCTGAAATACGATTGCAAATTTTTGGTTCTGTTCTTGTTTTATACTTTATTTAAAACCACTCAAAGCCTATCGATTATGGCTGAAACTCTCAGTGGCTGCTCATGGCACCATATATTTCATGTTTGTGAATTTGCAGTACACAGCCTTATTGGTCTAGATTTTGTCTACTTTATCCCATCTTCTTCCATTGATCCTTTCACTCAGCTGAATTTTGCTACCAGTTGCAGAGCACACAGCAATAGCTTGTTCTTGTCCTGGTGAAATAAGTCATTATTCAGTTTAAAATGCTTTTCCTCAAGATAGAACTTTACTTGAGATGAATGTTCTTGCAAACTTTCAGCAGCAAAGCTGTCTAGTTCTTCTCATTTAGAGAATAGTTAAAGTAAGCTAGAAGCTCACAAAATCAATGCTTATCTTGCCATTACCTCTCTGGAATATTTTTGCTGACATCTATTTGGTCCCCAATCACAACCGCGTCTGAGAGCCTTGCAAACTTTGCTGTGCAAAATCTCAGTTTTGCAGAAGGTATTATCCTTCCTGGTTTAGAAAGGAAATGCCCTGAGGAATATTCACAGTGTTTGGCCAGCAAGAGAAGATTCACTGTGTCCACACTACAAATCAGACCAATGCTGCACACTTGCATAGCTCCAGGCCCAATTTTAATAGCCTGTCATTCAGGGATGTGAACAATTTGGGGTGCCCTCAGCAGCATCCTATCTGCATGTCTGCATCTCCAAGTTTAGGAGGCTCCCCCCTGCCAGAAAAGAGGCCTTGTAAATATACATTTTGTATTCCTTTAAGCTCAGGGCTGTTGTTATGGACTGAAAGCATAGCACAGAGAAACAGAGGAAAGATAGGGCCAGCTTGGGCAGTGGGAGGAAGCAGCTACTCCATTTGTGCATAGCTGGGGATAGCATTGGCTGCAGATGTCTAGAATATCAAAGCAGAGCTTGGTATATTCAGTCATCCAGAAATGGATGCTTGCTATATGTCAACAAAGTGGAAAGCATGTGAGTGTCGTGGGAGCAGACCTGTGAGTTAAAATGACAGCAGAGTCTGTTGGCTGTAAAAAGCATCCACGAGCAAAGCTGTGCCATTACTCAGCTCAGAAACACACAGCAGCCTCTCTGTTTGCTGGGAGCAGAGCACAGCCAGGAGGCTGGGAAACACCTAAGGGTCCTGCTCCTCACTGTCCCTTCCCCTCAACATCCTGTACTTGCTGCAGTGAAGCCCAGCCTGGCCTGGGCAAAGCCTTGAGCCAGTGCCCTGCAGAGTGCAGAGCTAAGCAAACCTGCACATAGAGCTGGTACAGAAAAAAAACAGGCTCTCTCTGCTGCTTTGTCAGTGAGATGCTGTGGAGCCTGAGCACTTAACAACCATCTGAAAGTCAGTCTGTAAAATGAGTATTGTTTATCTAACTGTAATTTTCAGGCAGGCTTATTTTAATAGAGATATTATACCCAAGACTACTCATAGTTGAATTTCCATGTGGAGAAATTCTTACTGTGAATTGCCTGCAGCAGCAGTGTTGTTCACTTCATTTATACCAGCTCTGCCACACTGCAGCCTTCAGAGCCAAAAGCTTAGCTACTGGAATACCCACCACTGACTGCTGGAAAAGCTTCCACAGATGTGCTCCATAAGGCAAGACCATTGGCTCTCTATCAGCTTAGAAGGGCATGGGCACTGGGTCCTCTGCATGCTCTTCCCACGTTACCTTAAAAAAAAGTGAGAGGTAGTAAGTATTCCTGCTAATGCCATTCTGCACAGAGGTTTATCACCTGCAGTCAGTAGCACAGATAACAGCAGGGTCTGGAATTTCAAAAGGTGTGATGGCAGCTCCTAGACATCTCTTCCTCAGCCCAGGAATCAGCCCTTGAGCTACAGGTGATACATTCTTTGTACCAGTCTTCTTCTTACGTTGATTCCCTGATTATCAGAATAGCCAAAATATGTTTTATTTTACAGTTATTTTAAGAGAGATTTAAAAAGTCAGACAAATGAAAAACTATAACAAGATCAATTTTAAAACTCAGCAAGAAGGGGTTTTACCAATAAAATAAAATGTTTTCAGGATATGAACATAACTTTGCTTTTTGTCATCTCTATGAGATACATTTTCACAAGAAGAGAATCTGAACCAATTCATCCAAAATGTCATTCAGAAGAGAAACTTCATAAGAGTGCTGAGTGACACTGCTACTGTATGGCACTAATAGTAACTATAAGCAGGGTCTAAGGAAAAAAGACAGTAAACATTTAAAATATCTCAATTTCATAAAGGACTCAAATATTTCAATAGAAGGTATGTCTCCCTCCTACTTTCATTCAAGTGGTGTTTACTTCAGCTAATGCAGCCTTTTCGTGTGTTGGGTGGTGAGTGTGCAGATCAACTGGGTCAGGGTGTGCCTCATGCCTTTTCCATGAAGTATGTCCTTTGTTTATATTGTATTGCCAAATTATGTCAGGAAAGTTGTGTGTATGTGTCTGACATTGATCAGGACAGCCTCCTCCCAACGTGGTCCTCTGTGATTAAGAAGAATTCTCTTAAAGGTCAGGCGTATGACCACAAGGCACCTGGGGGGCTGAGTGACCGCTCCAAACATGGGTGTTCTCATTCAGCATTGCCTGAACCATACTGGTTTAACAATATGTGTATAAATATGTTAGTGTCCCTGCTAGCAAGTGGAGTGCAGGGAGTTGCCTCACCTCTTGGGATACAGGGGGAGTTGTTTTCTCTGAGGGTTCATGATGATGTTTGGGGTAGGAGTGGTGAAGGAGGAATTTCTTATCTGCACCTAAAGAGATAACTTAGATGAACATCTTTAGTGTGTTCTTTCCAAGGTAGTTTGTAATTTACTTTTACAAATTCTTCATCCGACAGATACAGTGGCAGCCTCAATATCTGAATTCATGGGGAGCAAAAGCAGTCGAGCTACAGTGCTCAGCAGAGGATCAAAACCAGCAAAATCCCTTCATTTAGACAGGGTATCTATTCAGTCTGCATAGAGATGCTCAGCAGGCAGGTTGAAGCCAGCTCAGGTAAGAGTGTGTGTTGTTGTAATGGCAGGTGCAGTATAGACAACTCATTTCCCTCTGTACAGCATTACAGGGAGGTACAGGGCTAGGGAAGTCCCAGGGTGACAGGCATGGAGCACCACAGTGTCACACAGGACTGAGAGCTGACTGCAAATGAAGGTCTCTCCAGCAACAGTGGAGCTGTGTGCAGCCAACTTACCAGCCTGCTTCTCCACATGGCTGATTTGTGCATGACACCACTGTGTCTCTTTGCCTCCATGATTCTTACTTGTCTGCATGCAGGGACATGGGATGCTCTTGCTGCCTCTGAACCCACCCAGACAGTGGGTGCTACCTGCCACATAGAATCACAGAATCAACCAGGTTGGAAAAGACCTTTATGATCATCCAGTCCAACCGCTCCCCAGCACTGCCAAGGCCACCACTAACCCATGTCACTGCGGGTCTCATCTACACGGTTTGTGAACACTTCCAGGGATGGTGATTCCAGCACTGCCCTGGGCAGCCTGTTCCAGTGCCTGACCACCCTCACAGGAAAGAATTTCTTCCTCATATCCAATCTAAACCTTCCCTGTTTAAGTTTGAACCCATTACCCCTTGTCCTGTCACTACAGTCCCTAACGAAGAGTCCCTCCCCGGCATCCTGATCCTACAAAGGAAGTCCCTGTGGGGTAAGATGGAGAGAGGATTTCTAGTGCTCCCTCCACAGAAATGGGGGTGTGCAGTGGAATAAGGCAAATTGAGGTGAGGTCAGACCTGAGCATTGAGATCACTCTCAGGACTTTGCACCAGAGGAGGCACATTCAAACCTGAGGACAAGAAATGCCATGCTCTTGAATGAGGAGATGCTGGCTATGAGGGACTGCATGTGAGAACGTCTCGTGTGCTTTGCAGTTATGGAGATAAACTCAGATTTTAAATGCTGTGGGGAAAGAAACTGAGTTAAAAACTCACAAAAAGCAGTCTAAAAGGAAGGAGCACCTTGCTTCTGCTCTAAGCAGCTGATGGCAAAGCGCTGCTCCAAAGATTTCCCTGCCTTTCTCTGACCATCCACCCAGCACAATGACAGCAGAGAGCTGAGGTTATTCTCCTGCCATCCCCACTCACAGGAAAAATCTCCTCCTTCCAAACTCCAGGGACTGATGGAAAATATGAACTTAATTTTGGGTTCTGTTTTCCTTAAATCGGCGCAGTTCCAGTAAAATCAGATTAAAATACCTCCAGTTCCTGATGTTTGGGGATATTTAAAGTCAGATCAAAGCACTTCTAACCAGTCCTTTTGGTAGCACGTTTGATGAGAAACACAGGTGCACTAATATACGAAGCTAGCAGCCGGGCTGATTTAAATGCTGCCTTGCAATCCTGCCTCTGATCCCCTTAACCATCAGCTGGGGGAGGGAGAAGGAATGGATGGATGATGTTTTAATAGAAGACTCTTTTTTTTGCTGGATGCAATTTGAGCCGCTTCATTTTGTGCATGAAAACTTTGTCTTTTTTTATGTCTTTATTTCTTTTCCTTCTAACAATTACAAATAGAAGGAGACTGTCAGGCAATGGAGACCCATGGAAAGGTGGAGGGGAAAGTGAGTTACTCTTCAAGTGCAAGGTGTTGGCTTCTGCTTGCATGGAACCAAGCGCAAGCTCCACATCTCATGCACAGAGCGCAACCACTCCATCACCATGGGGTTGAATCCTGCTGTATGGGTCTGGGCAGGGAGAACTAGGATCAGGGCGGGCTCAGCTCCTCGGCTGTGCTCCTGTATTGGATGGGGAATGCTCTCCAAACCCCACAGAACTTCACAGGGAGGGTTTATAGGGATTTCCCTGGAGGCATTTAGCTGGGAATTTTGGGGTTTGGAGAGCAGAGAACAAAACCCAACCCAGCTGTACTCAGTGAATATGAATGGGGTTTAGACAACTTTCTGCAGAGTTAACCCAAACCCAAGCAGTGCAGGGGGTGGGATGCAAAGCGGAGCTGTTCCAGGGCATGGACCTGGATATCCGCTGGTATTTTGGATACCAGTCAGGGATTCCGAGATGCCACATTTCACCCAGGAAGACTTGGTCCTCTTGGGTTTTCCTTCTCCTGCCTCCAAACAACACCTGCTCCCTTCAAAACACACCCAAACTGAAGGCAGGTTAAAGGGAACCGTTTGACAACCCCAATTAGAAGTTGCTGCTGTTACACTTGAGGGAAATCAGTGTTTCCTACAAAGGGTTCAACCCTGTTTGTTGACAAACGACATGACCCCAGCAATTCATCCCCACTGGGACAGGATGGGAAGTGCTATAGGATTTTCTCTGCTGGGAGCTTTCAAGTTTTATTGTGTGCAATTAAAATGCAGATGAATAACACAGTAAAATAATAAAATGCTGCTCATAAAAGTGCCCCAGTGAAACAAAACTGTCAAAACACAGAGGGAAAAAAACCCAAACCAACAAAAGAGCAAACATTGCTTCCTCTCAAAACATCATGGAAGTTTAAACAAACTCATTGTTATCAGGAGATGGCAAAGGCAGTGGTTTGGTTACAGCTTCCCCCTGCTTATCTACAGAACTAAGCCAGAGCTCGAAGTGATGCCCTGTAGAAAATGGGTCCCCATGCAGGCCCCCGGCCCTACATTGCCCCTAAGACATCCCAACCCAATCACAAACCCAGCCACACGCCACTGTCCCCACCTTCACACCCAGAAGCATGAAGACACCATCCTGCCCCGCACCAAGAGCCTGCTTGGGCCAAGTGCTTTTGCTGTGTGCAAGGATGAACAGTCCCTAAGATAGAGTTGGGAACTTCTTGCATTTTCCATCAGAAGATGGCCCTGATCCCTTCCCCAGCAGATCCAGTTCTGCAGATCTACCCATCATTCCCCAGAATCCACCCAGACTTCCACATGAACAGGTTTCACCCTGTTTAAAGCACAGTAAGACCCCAATAATAATAAAAAAGAGCTCTATTTCTCTCGTGATAAATTACAGGGCTGGACAGAAAACAAGGCCAATAACAGAGAAGAAAAGTAAGCAAAGACATACACAGCCTGGACATCAAGAATCAGATATTAAACTGATTGGCAGCAGTTGCTTTGCAGGGCTTTGAGCACTGCTCCAACAAACCCAGGCAAACCAAGGTGCAGTTTGGACAATGTACCTGCACTTTGCAGTTCAGGTACATGATCCAGCAGTGAAGTAAAGAGCAAGAGAAAGGCAGGAGGAACCTATTTCTGCATGGTACAGGAGACACCAAGTGATGGAAGTTGTTTCTTTTCCTTCTGTCCTTCCCAAATACTGCAAAGACATTTAAATCATCTTCAGCAGGTTGTCCTACCCCTTAATGAAGTCCATAGAGGCCTTTTCCATTATCAGAGAGGTGTCTCTATGTTGCACTGACCCTGGCTGCATCCCTTAGCAGACAGATGCTGTGGTGGAGCCAGACTTACTCCTAAATTCAGCCCTCCCCATCTCCCCCAGGATGCGCTCATCCCATGGACCACTTACACCGCATCTCACGTTGAGCAGCTGGTACCCAAACCCCACTGGGCAGCCTTTGTGTGAGGTCCCTTGCTGCTGCAGAGGCAGCTCACATTCGGCACTGCAGAGCTTCTGGCTGATGAAGCTGGACTCTGAGTTTTGTCCATGACACAGGAACAGATTTGTATTTATTTCTCTCTTTACAACATTGAGCAATACCTCAGCATGTGCACATCAGGACTTGTGCAAAACGCTGCCTCATGCCAACGTTCTGGGATGGAAACCCAGGATGCTGACATGCTTCATCCTGATTTCCTGGCCTTAGCAATGCTTCAACCCCTGCCCAAGCTGCAGCTTGCTCAGCCCCTCACCCTGCCTCCTGCTCAGAGCCCTCTGCAGATGCTGCTGCACTAAAATGTCCAAACAGGGGCCACATGAACAGGCTCCAGGGAGGTTTTCCTCCCTGCGCAGCCCGAGAGGGATGAGGTGATGCCCATCCAGGTTACTGCGTTAGTCTAAATCCATCCTTTCACTGCTCTAAAGTGATTGCTTCAGGCACAGCCTTCTCTGGGGTCCAGGATCTCTTTCTTGCTTTTTATGAGTTTTTTGCCTAATTATGGAATCTCTTTCAATTTAGACCTGCTTTGATCATGGCTGGCCCCAGAGAGAAGTCATCTCGTCTGGATCGACTGAGGAAAGAAAAGAGATGATAGGCAGAAGTGACCTGCCTTAGATGACTAAGAAAATAAGCAGCAAAGCAAAGATCTGAACACAAGCTTTAGAGAAACCTTCCTCCTTGTGATCAATCACCACATCCTTCCAGGTAAACCACATTCAAATGGGAGCTAGGGGCAAGCCATCACTTAGCACTTTCTATGGCTATTCTGCTCACCCTGGTATAGGTGGGATGAGGATGGATCGTTCCTGGTGCAACCTGAGCACTCAAAGGAGGTTTCTGAGCCAGGACATGTTACTGGTGCAGGAGAAAGCCATCCCAGTTCACCAGTGCAGAGGAGACCCCGCTCTGATTCAGCTGACAGATCACAAAGGGCTTCCTATCCAACCCAGTTAAATGAGATCTCTCCAGAAAAGGGCTATTTACAGTGCCACTCACATTATTTGCCCTCTGTTGTCTTCCATAAAGGATACTGTGAAGTTAATGATCCAGCCGTGGAATTTTAAATAGCTGCTTCATGACTAATAACATGTGCTCTGGATCAGCTCGAGCCTCTATTTACATATTTCCCATGATAAGTCAACATATGGTTCTTGTTTGTAACATGGACTTGCTCTCTTCATATTATTACCATTTCTTTAACTTCTTTTCACAATTACAGGGGGAAAAAAACCTTTTCTTATAATTATTGCTAGAAAAAGCACTGTACAAATAAGAAGCTATTAGGGGATCTAGAAGCCTGCTAATTGCTCTCATTTGATTCCCACTCCATCCCGAGCTGGTTTGTTACACAGGGGCTGATCCGTGGGCACTGTTGGATGCAGGAGGTCAGCTCCCTCCCCATCACGCCAGGGGATGAGGTTTCACAACCCTTCCTGACAGCTTGGCAGTGGCACTCTTTGGGAATCTTGCACTAATGGGTTGGATTTCTTCCCTTTGGAATTTGCAGCTCTAAGGACGTAGATAATTTGTACAATTGTTGTTGTTTCTCTTCCCTCCCCACATCAAAGCATCTCTTAATGGCTGGATATAAACATCCCAACTGCTTTCATGGCACGGATGGAATCACAGGAATTGGCTTTTTCCAAACTCCTGGTGTCATTTTCCCTGGTGCTTCTCTCCCCCAACTCCTCTCAATGCAAGTCCTGAGGTTTCACCTATTCCCTCTGGGAGATTATTCCACATGGAAACGGGCTCTAACCATGAAGAATTTTTTCCTTCAACCCAGTCACAAAGATTATTTCCATTATTTAATCTTATTACTCCCACTTCAACCAGGCCAAATAATTCCCATCCTCCCTGGGTATTTACACCCCTCTCACACTTGCAGACAGATACTGCATCCCTCCCTTAGCCATCATTTTGCCAAGCTAAACATATGTAACTCTTTTAATCCTTCCCCATAAATCAGGCCAGCCCTTTCATCATTTTTATTGCTCTTCTCTGAATCCCATCCAATTTGCTGACATTGTTCTGCTCTTTAGGTGCTCGGAGGATGGATATCTGACAACCTGCCCTAGTGGAAGGTGTCCCTGCCTATGGCAGGGGGTTGAAACTGGGTGAGCTTTAAGGTCCCTTCCAACCCAAACCTTTCCATGATTCTATGATATTCCAGGTGGAATTTCACCGGTTACACATTACAAGGTTAATTAACACAACTTTCCTATCTGAACACAGTTCACAGATCTAAGGCTTGATGCTGCAACCTCAACTGATAGGAAGAAGGACCCACCGATATCACTCAGGTGCATGAACAAGTGATCCCGGGATGAAACCCCCTCAGAGCTTTGTCCCCCTTCCCCATGCAGACCTTGCTGGAGGGTGCCCCCTTCTCAGTCTCACACACTCATCCCTTCGGGGTATTTCATGCCTCTTCCCCCCAGAACTGCTCTATGGGGTAGGAAAGGGCTTGTGCAGAGAGGGGACAAAGCACCCTCCATCACAGAGCTTCCCCTGTGTGCAACCAGAGAAGAGGGAAAACTCTGTTCACAGATGGTGGCTCAGACACCGTTCATTTAAAAGGGTCCATGAGTTGTTTGGCACCAAACCTGATTTACAGACGCGTGTGGGGCTCAGGCAGAGGGACATCACCAGGAGCCCCATCCCATTGCTGCACCCTCAGGATGTGCCACCCTGCCCAGTTTACAGTCCCATTGCCTTTCACCCCCAGAGAGGGTCTGCACCCAGCACCCTTCATGCTACGAAGCCCCAAGGCTTTGCGCTGTAAAGCTAACCCCTTTCAGCACAATGTTAATTCTCTTTGCTTCTCAATGGTGCCACCATTCATAACAAATAGCCTATGATAATAAATACCTCGGCGAGATCAAAAGATCCTTAAACAGCCTTAATAAAGTCAAAAAAAAAAAAAAAAAAAAGAGGGAAGTGCAATTGGGTTCTGTTCTCCATCACTTTTCTTCTCTCCTCTTTGCGGAAGGCAGCGGCTACGTAACTTTTGCATTTCAAAGACCCACATCCCATTGTACGGAGAGGCAGGCTGAGCGCTTTGTGTTGTCCTCAGTTTTGTCCAGCGGTTGTCCCACTAACCAGCCTCCTGCCAAGGGAAAGGGATTTCTCCCTTCGCCTGCTGACAGCCTTTTTGCTTTGAAAGCCAGAGTTGACTGCTTCTTAATTAGTGCTGCCATGAGCTGGTCACTGAGGGCCGGGAGTCTCGCGCAGGAGCTCGGTTATTCACTCCCGGTGTGTCCTGGGGATGCGAATCCAGCCCAGCCTCAGCTGCTACTGCCGGGAGCTCCCGGGGATTCTCCTAATGGCCCGGTTTCAACCATGAAGCACGGCTCAGAAGCCTTGCAAATAAACGCAGTGCACTTTAGAAAGAGCTCCGAGATTGATATGGTATAAAAGAGAGGTTCCTTTCAGACCCCAGGTATCCCGAGGTGCTTTACAAACTAATGCTAGGGGCCTGCCAGCACAGATTTTACCATTGTGATCCTGCTTGCAAAGCCCAAATACTGCTCAACCACACACACAAAAAGCATTAAGCTCTGAAGAATATAGATCACCTATTTGCAGAGGAATAAGGGAAGTTTTCACCATCACTAGTATTTGTGTTTGTTACAAAAGCACCTAAGAAATGAGTCCCTGGCCGCACTACCCTGAGCAAATGAAGGGACTCTGATACAACAGCAGTGTCGCATCCAGCCCTGTGCTCCATCACCGTCCTCTTTCATCCATAGAACACAGTAAAAGCAATCCCACCATAAATGAATGCACTTAATGCTTCATAAAATTCCTACTTGTTTTTTTCCTCAAACAACATTTTACCTGCAAAGTATTAGCAGCAAGTAAAGATGGGGACTTTCTGACCAGACAAGGTTGCAACTAACATCTCTCCATCTCCCATAGTGCAGATTCCCATCAGATTGCTGGGCTTACAAACATGCATATTTTTCCTTTGTGTGTTGATTTGAATCCACACAAAATACAGGATAAATGTCCTTTGAAGAAAGTGGGAAAGCAGAATGGCAACCGGCCTAGGTAGGTATTGAGTTACTTTCTGTAATTCATATTTTCTCTAATGAGAATTTTGCAAGAAAGATATTCCTCTGCTCGCTCTTCAAGTCAGACAGGTACAACAACAAGTAACCAGACAGGTATATGTACTCTAGAGGTGGCTTTGAACCAGCTCCCAGGATACAAGCACTCCTGAACTTTAAAGGTATTTAGATCCAAATCTGGATCTGTGCTTTGTGGTTGACCATTTACCCCACTCCCCCACCGCATTATGTATATAAGTATTTATTTTTCTCAACAATGACTCAGATCAAACAGGAGATATGAACAACTTCTGGCTTCTCAGTTTCCAGGCTTACATTTGTGCAAAGGAGAGGGCTTGCACAGATGTGCCTAGCGTGTGACTTGCAGCATTTGCCTGACAATGTCACTCCATTTTGCATATGAGCCCAGCTCAGAACAGTAAGAAAATAGATAAAACAGAGGAATGCAGCAGGAACACGCGTAGCTTTGTGTGATCCCTGTGCCAGAGCACTTTGTCACATCCCATTTTCTTGTTAGGATCAGTACAGTAACTTCCTAGTGCTGAGACCACCTACAATATGAGACTGGAAACGAGACAAAGATCCTGAACAGATACAGGATCCCCTGACATCAACTTGGTCCCTTCCTGGGAAAATCTGAAGTTCTATGAATTTATCCAGAGGTTTTCAGCCCTGGAGGGAGGGTTATAAAGATAGAGAGCTCAGGCCCAAGCAGCTCCCCAAATGCAGCCCAATGAAATGCAGATCTTGGCTGAGAACACTTCTTTTAACCTTTTAACATCATTTCAAGTTTATCGCTCCCCAGAGCGATGCAGGTACTTTGGGAAGGTTCTGCCTGTGCAGCTCCACCTGCCTGCCCCAGCCACACCATGGCCTTCTGCTCCTTGGCTGAATAAGCTTGCAAGTATCCCACACTGCACATTGCTATGAATTCAAACAATCAGTTCCCATGCACCCAACTTTGAAGCTTTCCCTTTGTGAGCACTGGGGGCATTGAGAGTCGTTTGGGCATTGAGAGTCGTTTGTTGCCATGCTGCAGGAAAGGAGCTGGGGTTCGGAGGGGTAAGGACAACCAAGGAGGAAAGGTGCCATCTGGAAACCTGATAATCAGCTTAGAAGAAAGCGTCCCACAGGATTCTGTGGCATCACTTGTGATGGTTTCACAGCGGGTTTGTATTACAAGAGCGGACAATGGGATCGCTAAAAATCTTTTAGGTCTTTTATCTCTACGATTACACTTTCAATGGGCTTTAAAAATACACGACCTTTCATTAATATTCTCTTTCAATGGGAGAAGCACCCATGAAACCACCAGCTAAATGTGGGCCTTGAGCTAAATTCAGGCCTTGAGCTAAATTCAGTGGCTCTCACAACCTCGGCTGCACTAACAGGGGAAAAGACATACTTGGAAGAGGAACTTTGCCTTCTTTTGAAGTCAGAACGGATTTGCAAGGGTCTTATATGATGAGGGGACATTTTTAAGTAGAGGGGATATATGTGTATAATTTTAACCATGTAAATAGTCCTTTGCAGCCTGGGAATCTTCAGACTTTTTCAAGGCTTTAAGAAGTTGGCCCTGCATACTTGTTAAAATCAGTTTAACCACTTGCCAAGAGGTTTAAAGAAAGACGACACCTATTTTGCATGAATAGTAATATTACTCTGATGAATTTAGTTATACTAATGGCCCAGCATAAAGAATACGCTCCTGCCTATGATGGATTTTTTTTTAAGGCAAATAATAAGGTTCTGGAGGGTGTAACCTAAACCAGACATTTCATAAAAGATCCATCCTCGAACAGAAATGGCATGAAAGCATGAAATGAGAACTAGACGACAATCAGAACTCCTCTTCAAGTGCTTTGTAGTAATTATTTTAAAAAGGCCCCACAAAAGCCTCTATTCAATTGCAGAATAGCAAAGTGAGGGCTCTATGGTTCAAGGCCAAATAATTTCTGCAATGGAAAAAACAGCTTCAGTTCTTCAGTTCTGATGGAAGGTATTTTAAATGGGCACGAGGCTTCAATTATTGCTTTCTTTTCCCCAGCTTCTGTGGGACATGAATTGCCCACAGATAAACCCCCTTGCTCTGAAAAGTGACAACCAACGTCATTTGCAGCTCGAGTGCTCCCAATTCCACAGGAACACCGAGTATCACAGCCTTCAGATAAGGGTCAGGGGCTTGTGGTACCACACGTGGGGCTCAAGATCCCTTTCTGCAGTTCCCAGCTGGTCCAGTCATGCTGGTGGATGAAGCCTGCTCATGAGTGACTTGAAGTAGACCAAGTTGGGAAGGTTGGAATCTTTCCTCTCTCTCCTGCCCTCCTTGTGTCCTTCTTGCACCCCAAAACCAGCTCTTTTCTCTTCCAAAAATATGCTGGAAGGTGAAAAGAGAGCCATGAAACACTGCACTCCCAGACCTTATCCTCCTCATTGCTGCAGGGAGGAGACCATGAAAGCAGCATCTCCCAGCTCTGTCATGGAGAGACCAGCACAGAGCCAAGCACAGACACAATACTGGTATCCAGCCATCTAACAGCTGTGATTAGATGCACATTTAGTGACAACGTGACTGATGCCATCTTTAGATACCACCTTAACTTACTACTGTGATGGATACTCATCACCACCACAGTGGTGACAGATCTGCTCTAGATGAAGACATTTTCCTATGAAGGAGTTGCCCTTTTCAGTCATTCAAACTGTAAACACAGTCTGGAAAGTGTCAGCCACTGGAGAATCGGACAGGATGCATCCAATATCAAATAGATACTGCTGATAGATACCACCATGAGGCAGGTACACACCACTTTCCTACTTCAGGCCTTAGTGTTGGCCCAAGCAGAACTGGTAGAAGCACTATGTGTATGAGAGCCCTCCAGTATCTCCAAGAGCCCAACTGCCAGCTGAGCCTGCTGTGATTCCCCTTGGAAATGGGCCCATTCCTGCTTGTTATGGCTTTTTGCAGCAATGCCCAAGCAGTACAGCCAGGTGAGAACCAGCCAGCAGCCCTGAGCACTCCCCAGTGCCTCGACATGCAGGGTCCTGCTAGGCAAGGAGTGATGGAGAAGAGCACAGCGGGCCAGGCTTGGCTGCTGCTATCTCCTCCCCATCCTCCCCTCTCACCCAGGGCTGTTTCACACTGTCTGAGCTCACCACGCTTTCATCTCTTTATTTTCCTTTCTCATGTCTCATGCAGGAAAAAGCACTTCCCAATCTGCCAAAGCCCAGCCTTGCTCCAGTGCTGGATGAGAGCAGACACAAGCACAGACCTTGGGCACAGCCATGATTTCCCACGTCCTCAGCGGCAAGAGCTGCTTGTGCATCCACAGCACAACCAGTTCCCAGTCCTGCTCCCACTGTCCTTTCCTCAGCATCCTTGCCCATCTCTCTCCTCGTTTATGCTGTTTTCTCTATGGCAGTTCTAACTTTGCACTGAAAATCCTCCTTGTCCTTCTTAACTCAAGGGCTGACCAACCTTTAGGACTGGGGTGTTTGAAGCAGAGCCTATTCTCCACCAGAATATCGTAATTCTAAGCCAAGTGCTGTGCTGTGATTCCAAATGCTTTATTTAAATTGTTTCAATGTGTAGCTTTTCCAAATAAATATTTCACCTTTTCCAAGGCATTTCTGAGGCTTTTGGGTTTTTTTCTCCTGATTTTTAGGACTTCTCTTTCTTCATTCCTGAGGAAACACATCTCCTGAACCAGTTCTCCTGCAAACTGCCTCTGGACTTTCCCGCAGATGCATAACCTCTCCGTGCCTCAGTTTACATAGGTGTAGGAACCCAGGGAGCATAATTTCCCTGCCTCAAAGAAGTAGGGTGAAACTTAATTAAACTAATGCCTACAAAGGGATCCCGTATCCTCAGGTGGACAATCTGTACAGAAAAAGCACTTCTAAGAGAGTGCTATAAGCGCTTCAAGACGAAGCTGTAACAACAGGTGATCACAGGGACTTGGCTGCACTCCTGCTCCAGCAACAGCACGGTCTGTGCATCTGTTCCCCTGGAGGGATCTTGGTCAGACCCTGCAGAGGGAGAGCTCCAAAGGGAGCCAATCCTTGCCTATCAGGATGCTCTTTGGCTGGGGACATGGGACCAAGCAGGCGCGGCACTGTCTGTGCGTAAGGTTTGTGCTGACTTTGGTGGATCTGGAGGGCACAAACCCAGGTTCTGGACCTCCCTTTTCTCTGTGACCTTGGAAGCGGATGAAATGCAGCTCTCCTGGGATGTGACAGCAAGAGGAGCTTATGATCAAGGAGGAGCAAGAGTGGTGAAAGTGGCTGGTGTTTAACACAGCTCCTGTGCCAAGGTGGCAAGGGAAGCATGAGATGGAGCAAGGCCTGGAGAGGGACTGGGGACTGTGCTGGAGGCTGAGCCCTGTGAGCTTCAGGGGAGGAAGAGGTGACCCGAGCTGCTGCCGCCACAGGCAGGGCTGTGTGTGTGGTATGAGCATCGCCTGGGGCTGTGCTGTGCTGCACCCGTACCCCAGCACCCATGGGAGACACCGCACCTCCACCAGAGGTGCAGCCACTGGTGCCTTAATCTGCACCAAGCATCACACAGCATAGACATACACACACACAGAGCTGGGTTTCTATAGGTTTCCTCCTTCCCTTTGCAATGGGTTTTGGAGAAGCCTCTTGTGCCTTGCTCTTGTTGGGTACCACCGCTCTCCTCCTGAGCATCAGGAACTCTTCCCAGGGGAAGTTAACTCCATCAAGATACACAAACACAACCCAAAAGCAAACAAAAAAAGGATACATTTTCCCAGACACAACACCAGACCTGCCCCTCTCCTCTGAGCAAACCTACTGCTGCCTACGTGAGCCATGCAAACCCCGGCTCTTTGTAAGTACAAGGAAATGCATATTTCATTACACCGACATTCCAGCCACCTACAACAAAAATAATTAATGACTGCTTAATGGCCCCAGTGAGGGTTGGGTGGTTTTTTTTGTTTTTTTGTTTTTTTTGAAGCATTTGAATAGATTAAACTTCATTGCCAGTGAAAGGGAAAAGCTATAGATCATTTTGAGCCAGAACAAATAGATGTTATATTAGTCACTGTTCCGCATTTATCTAAGTCAGTTATTTCTGAATGACTGAAATAACAAGTGCCTACAAGTAGGAGTAACAAAACCAGTGCAAAACACTGCACAAGCAGTTACACACTGAGCAAAGTAAATGCAGGAATAGGAGCATCCCCGTGTCCAGGCACCCCTCGTGCTTTCCTCCCTCTCCAATCCAAGCGCCCAGCACGACCCAGTAAGGATGCGACACAGCAAAGCCAGACGGTGCAAGCTGTTGAAGGGGGAGCAGCAGGAGCACTGCCATATCTGAGCACTCAGGAAACCACTGCCAGGCTGAAAGGATTGCTTTGTACAAAGCCTGAAGGAGTTCAATTAATTTCCTGGGTTCAGAAACATTGTGTCTCCTACACTGGAGCTTTACTCTGCCACAGCACCCTCTGGTCAACACTCCCCACTGTCCCCAAGTGACAGCAAAGCCCCTTAGTGCCGCTGCCCTCCCTTGCTGGCTGCTTAGAAACACCAACAACAGTTTTCTCCCATCCTATGGACACTGATGTTTTCTTCCCTAGTTTCCTTGTCCACCCCGTGTGATTGAAGCAAGATCTAGGCCAGTTTCATGGAAGAGCTTGGGAAATCCCTTCACTCCTGTGTCAGGCAAGCACGTCCCTGGTGACCAGGGATCACGGGTAGTTAGGAATACCTGAGGTGCACCAGTTACTGTCATGTGCTGCGGGTTCAGTGCTGAGCATTGCTGCAGTATTTATGAAGGGGTTTCAATTCCTGTGCTACACTGACACATTGTGAGCAGTCATAAACAACCCATCTTTTCAAGTGGAATTGAAAGGTGTTTTGCAGTGTTGTGTTCTCTAACAACCCCATCACTTGTAAGGCTGAAACATTCAAAGTTCAAGTCCTGCAAATGCATTTACTGTTTTCTTACCACCATTAGCAGCAGTGCTGCTCAGCTGGAGAACAGATTCAGATCCCATCTCACCACTGGTAGTACATCCATCCAGCCCCTTCAAACTCTGGTTTAGAGCTAGGCTGAGGTTAGCTCTAAATACAAGATGAGTCTCATGGAAAGTTAAAGCTAGCAAGAAGCTCTTAAGAGGCATTTAAAAAGTAAAATGCAAACTTCAGACAGACACCATGGGGATAAAATGACAGTGCAAACTGTCAAACATTAACATATAATACTATTTATTGCCTTCCATTGGCTCCCTTCTGCACATCACCCATCACGCTAATGGCTGTCCTGTTATTAACCATGGATTTCATGGTCATTAACTTGAGTTCAGCAAGTCACAGATGACTTTATTAGGCATGACGATGATAATCACTATCTTAATTGCACAAGCTGTACTCTATACCCATCCTGAACACAAGCTATTCTCAAGTTGAGGCAATATTACCCTCTCCACTGGGCAGCACAGCATGCCATCCCACAGGCTGCTTTGCCAGCTAAAGAAACCAAGGGAAATAATTCAGGGTAAGAGCTTCCCATTTTCTGTGCTGCTCTGAGGGACAAGCCACAGCCGATAAGGCAGAAGCGAGGCCACAAGAACCACATTGTGCTCAAGGTTTTGATAAGAAGGCTAATGGAGAAAGGAGGAGAGATGAGGCTCAGTTGCCAGACTGCATCAGGTTTGTGGCCACCAAGTCCAACAGCCAACAATAGAGAACAAGCCTGTCTGCTT
>JBCJKH010020716.1:20016-37012 GCA_039877255.1 Loriculus beryllinus | reverse complement strand
CCAAAAACCTTCCTCGTAAAAACCTTTACAGCTCTGTTACATTCTTAGGGGGAAGGGAGGAGCTGGGGAACAAAACCTGAACTTACTTTTTAGCAAAGTTAGCATATCAAGAGGAAAAACGCTGTCCTCAGCTGATGCTTGGAAAATGGACCATCCAAGCAAAACACATCCCAGGCACAGAATTGTGGAAGACACTTAGCTATTTCTGAGATGAAATATTTTGTTGAACTGAAGATGACTGAACTTACTCAGACAGAAAGACTGAAAGAAGGAAAGCTGGCTGGGATCAAAAAACCATGGCTCAGTATTATCATTTATTTAAATTTTTTAGAATAAGCTGATTTGTGCTTAGCACATTTACATTCTTCTGGGCAAATTGCTATACAAAATAGAACTCTGAACAGACACACTAGAACTCTGAACAGACACACAATTTTTTTGGCAAGAGATAGATGAGCAGGCACAAGCATCCATCTTCACTGTGTGTCTTGTCCTCCCAGGTGATGGCAGAATTTGCTTCATGGTCTCTAAGCATAATTCTACCAATAATGATGTTTTTTTATAGGAGACATTTACTCGGGAACGTTCAGAACCACGATAAATGGTTCTGCTTTCTAAAAAAGACAAAATAGCTAATGCCCATGTGCTAAGAACTTTTGGGAGCAGTATATGCATCAAACAGCTTCTTTATACAAAGCACAAGCTAAACTTCAAGATCACAAAAAGGTCTAAATAATACAGATGTTTCTTATCTGTATAGCATGTTTCCTTCCAGAGCACCTCTGATCTTTTCAGTATTATCAGACTTGACTTTTGGGCAAAAGAAGAAGCTTGTAACCAAAAACACCAGAGAATTTTTACTTTCTGGGTACATGCAGAGCCTCTATTTAAAGTCTCATACAAAAGGTTTCTATAGAAACCTGGAGGACTCAGCCAACCAGTACTAAAACACTGAACCCTGCGGCCTATACAAAACCCACAAACATATTTATTCCTCCTAACGGCTCCTTAAGTCACTGATCTCTATCATGCTAAAGCAAAGCTACCTTCTTAATATATAGTGTTATACCTTACACTAGCATACTCTCCCTTTGAAAATATAAAAATCTGGTAACTGTTAAAGCCATGTTTTCAACTCAGGTCCTTAACTGATCCCAAAGCTAGTGAATTGAAAATTAACTCTGATCTCCTTTCTGGCATATACTATCTCCTAGGACTTTTTTAAAGGAGCTGTTTGTCCTATATATAGTTATGTTTCAAATTGTTACTCACTAAAAGAGCAAGTATTTTTGGTTCCTTCTGAAAGTCATATTTCCATAGTGATGCCGAGCTGACAAAAATATGCAATACATCATGATAACTGAAAATTAACTCACTATCACAGATACTGTTCCCAGATGCCATTTTAAACTTGCTCTGGAATATTATACTGGTACAAAATTCAGGTTTTCCTGAACCTGATTTTAATATATGTTCAGTATGAAGCATTCTCTCCTCTTAATTTTCAGCTTATTCCTGGTTTCTCTTTTGGGTTGTTTCAGTTTAGTTATCCTAGGCTAAAGAGACATAAGGACTGATTTCAGAGTCCACTCCTGAACAGCAGCTTGGATGGGGCTGTGCTAGGTTTGGCTTCCTCTTCCCTGTACATTGAAGCGCTCTTCTCATAGTGCCATAAGCACTGCACAGTCATCCAGCAGGATTCCCAGCAGACTTCCATTCCTCATCTCCACAGCATCTCTTTCATCTGTGCTCACTCTCACACTATAGAACCACCAGGGTCATCATTCCACAGACATTTCTCCATGTTTGTCCCATGGAAAGTCCATAAATGCTCATGTTCTGCTGGCTGTTAAGGCTATGCAGAACTCCAGAGACATTGGTTCACCAATAATGAAAACTCATACTGAGCAGAGGGTATATAACACAAGACAGATGGAAGTCAGCTCAACTCTCTCACTTAATTTGGGCAGTGCTTTCAATGTGCCTGAAAGGACAGACCACATATTTCTCATATCTGTTTAGTGGGAGGTTTTAACTTGTGCAGAATCTTTCTGCTTTCTTGACAATAGTCTTAGAAATGCAGATTCCTTCATTTTCCTACTTCTGATCTTCCACTATGGCTCAATCTCTGTTAAAATAACATTTCAAATAGAATGTAAGTCCATAAATATAGTAATATTTCCTTTCTGTTAAACCAAGAGCCACCTGCAGGAATGACAGAACTCCAAAGTTCAACAGCACACCAATACTTCACAAAGAAATGGCTCTTCAAGACAAATGGGGCCTTCATCTCTCTCTCTTGAGCTTGCAGAACTATGATACTAGGACATACCACAGACACCAATTCCAAGGATAATTATTCATACCATCTATGAACAACTCTCCCAAATGTTGTGGAGTTTGGGGCAAGTTTATCTTTATAAAGAATTCATGACATACCTCCTTTCAATCATCTCACATCCACCCACACTGACATTTCACAAACCAAACTTATCCGTAATACCTCTCAACGCAAGGCATTTTCTACACATTTGTTCAGGTCAGCGTGCAAATGTTCTCACTTTCCAGCCTTAAAAAAAGAGAAAATAAAAAGAAAAAACCACATACTCCCACATCCTTGTACAAAAGACTACTCAAGGTTAAGAGCAAGAAAAAAGGCCTTTGTCCTCCCCTTTTGTCCTCCCCTTAGCTTGTGCAGTACCTTCTTTCACAGAGTGTGCAATAAACTTCCAATCAGAATTTCGCATCTCTCCCAAGCTCTTTCTCCCAGGGATAACAAGATCAGACAGAAACAAGCAGACAAATATTACACATCTTTCTCTAACTGCTGTTGCAAAAAAAACCCAAAACAAAAAAACCAAAAAATCACCCACCTCAAAAAAAAAAAAAAAAAATTAAAAAAATAAAACCAAACATCTGAAAAATTAAATTTCAGAAACCAAAACCCTCAATTTTTATTTCTAAGTAAAATCCTCACTGTAGCTTATTTATGCCACGGTTGTTGGAAATACCTTTTGAAGCACTTTACAGCGAATTTGCTATGTCTTAATTGCCTGCTAAGTTCTCTAGACCATCTTTGATTTTTACCATTTTTTGATTTTTACCATCTTTTTTACATCTTTGACTTTTTCAAAGATGGAAAAACTGCTGAACAGTCCTTTTTCCAGTTCTAAGGCAACAGCTCTGCTTTTCTCTTGGACAGACCTCAATGACGTACTTCACGTTAAAAAATTGACAAGAAAAACAAGAGAGTTCTTTTTGTGGCAAGGCAATAGCTGTCTCAGCTGAAGACAAGCTTCCGTGTATGATCGTTATTATCATCATATTGAATGAATTGCATTACAAGTTGGAATACTACTTGTAGGAATTAATGTGGTATTTATGTAAAGGAATTAAACATATGAAAAATATATCTGTAGTCTGTATGACTTGATGTAAAGGCAGAAAATGCTAACTCACATCTGCTGGTTCGTCAGGACAATTATTCTGCAAAATTAAGTAAGTAGTAAACATTATAATTCTCTGATTTCCAGATTTTTGTTGTGGAAGTCACTCGCTCACAGCCTGCTAGTGTGTCACTACACTGGTTGTATGACAATGAATCTGACCCCAAAAAACACAAATGAAGGATCAGGCCTGCATGAATTAAGGACCCATTCCTGCAGTTTAAGAGAAGAGTCCTCACCAGCTTCTCAATTTTCTTGCTGTACCATTGAAGCACCATGCAGACTCATTCATGGAAACAGCTTTCAGCAACCCGTGTCAAAGGATGCTGAGCAGACTTTTCAGAGGCTTTTAATTCATTTTTAATCTTTGTTCCTAAATGTGGGACTGATGCAAATAAAACGGCCAGAACAACTTTATTTTAGCAAAAAAGAGTCAGTTTTTTGCCAGCATTGCTCTCAGGTGGGGCTGAAATGTTTCATCTTAAACTCCCCCAAAATGTCAGCTTCAGGCAACTCATCTCAAGTTAAAAATATCAGCTTTAGGGCTGAACTACAATAAAGCAAATGAAAAGGGTCTGGCAACTGGAAGCGTCGGTAAAGCTTAACTACGGATAACACTGTCAGTTCCCTGTGCAGCACCAGGAACTACACTGTCTGTGTGGTAAATGGTGGGTTTTGTGATCTGAATGTACTTCCTAATGATCTGCACCACTTCCTAAATGTCAAACATGTGATGTGAATTTCTATTCATGTTACCACTTCAGTCTATAATCCTGAATAATCACTATAATCTGTTCTTAGCAACTGTGGTCATGGTAAGGGATGTACATCCACATCCATCAGAAATCACTGCCAATTCTCACAGAAAACTTCAGGAGAAGAGAAAAAAAGACTGAAACAAACGAAACCCCTTCATTCAAGATTCTACAATGCCAGTATGATTTGTGCCCTCTTCGCGTCAAGCCCTTGAACCCATGTATAATTAAGAACTCAATTCCACTGAAGGAAATAAAGCTGCTTTATATGCATCACTGTTTTGAAGGACTGCAGTATTGCTTTCACAGCAGTAATATTTCATGGAATGCTGGTGAAAATTAAGTAGTATAATTTTTTAATTACATAGAATAAAAACCAATTCCCCCTCAATAAAACCCACAAACCCAAAATTGAAACTTAGGCAAACAGACATGCATCAATGTATTTCAAGATGTAAATAAATGGATCACATTTAGGTCTGCGTCAGAGAAACTAGTTAGATTTAGTTAGAGAATTTAGTATTAGTGTCTACTTAAAGGACAGGCACTTTTATGAATTCAGAGGAAACACTGCTTGTCTCTCTTTACCAGTACTGCAGGGTCACTGCTGCTGCTGAAAAAAATCCCAAAACGTGTTCATAAAGGGACTAGGCACCAGATTTCATTTAAGCACAAAATCACCTAAAAATAACATGCCTGCATACAATGTAGCTGTAAGACAGAAGTGGCAGACTAGTCTAACCAATACAAATTGAGGTCCCAAAAAAGGAATACTAGTAAGCATATATTTGACATGCAAGAAAAAAAAAAAAACAAAGAAAAATGAACTCAAAAGTAACACGTCACCAGTATTGTAGACTTTGTGTCTGAATATTCTACTAGAGCTAGTAGTATTTGTTACTTTGCCTTATAAAGTAATTGTTAATTGATGACAGTATTTTCTTAATACATTTTACATTCATTACTTTTAGAATTAATTTGTTTGCTGAGCACAGGTTAGACTGGAGTTAAAATCCTCTTAATGGTTCATAGCAATCAAAATAACTGAATTAAACTGAAACTGGATCAACTTAATACAAATCATGTTATTCTGTGGTAAAACACCCTATCATAAAAATAATACAGGCTTTAAAATTCCATAAAATTGAATATTCTGACAATGTTCTGATCTTTCTAATGTTCAAAAAAAGGCTTCTAGGGAAGCTGATGTAGTCTAGAACCACTATTTCCATGACTATCTTGGTAAAGGAGCTTGGCAGAACCAGTTTTTCAAGAAGGAATAAAACTCCAGCAGAGAAGGATTTCTACATAGTCTTGCTGGAAAAAAACATTATCATTCCAGACAGAGGAGCAGCAGAGAGAAGGCTGTGACTAAGGACAACAGATCTTAGGTGTGAAAAATTAATCTTGTCATTTTCTAATAGTTCTCTAGCAAGATATCAAGTAACATTTGAAAGCATCACTGGTAAGACTGACTTAAGAGAGATTTTAAGGAGGTAGTACTATAGATGAGAATTAATGAAGGTAGAAGCTACAGAAGAAAGCAAACACTTCATAGCACTTCTGGCTTCTGACACAATAATGTAGGTATTGAAAAGTGCTCATTTACATACCAATGTATTCTAATGAGGGAGGACAAAACAAATCATAAAAGGAAGGAGGAAGCTGAGCTTTTTTTGTTCAAAGCTGAGCATCACACAAACACAGACTAAGGCAGGCCCTGGTGTTCATTTCAGTTTCTAGGAGTAAAAGAGTCTTGTCTCATCTTAGGCTATGTCAAAGATAAAACCAACCCGACCCTCACTTGAAGACAACTTCAGCAGTAACAACATTCCTTTCCTCAAGTGGCAGATCCAGCCCAAAAAGGTGTTCTGTCTTGCTGTAATGTGCCACAACCAAATCCCATCTTATGTGTGACAGACAAGACAGGGAGCAGACGGTGGCCTGTGAGCAGTGCTGACACAGAACCCTTTCCTAAACTTTTTGCTGAACCTTCAATTTAGTAGAAGCAAAATGAATCCTTTACCCAGTGCATACCCTGCAAAGTATCTAAACTTCCACTAAGTCCTGTTTTTTAAAGCTAGCATCTTCAAAAAAATGTAGCATACACCAGAATAACCACTTCCAAACAGAATATAAACATTCCACATGTGGACTTCTGGATATTAAAGAAAGATCAGCATTCAAATACAGGAAATAAGGAAGGTCTGGGTTACTTTGTTCTTTCATTCCTGAGAAAGGAACCTCATTCTTTGCTATCACAGAGCTTTTGCTACTGTTTATTTGAAGAATCAAAGTGTCAGACTGTGCACCTGCAGGCTAAGATATCTTTTTCACTGATCAGCTAAATTTCTCTTTCCCTGATTTTTTGTTTTGTGGTCAATATTTTAGACATGAAAAATTAATCTTACAATTTGTGACCTATCCTCTAAAAAGAGATCAAGTAACAGTTGACACCAAGTGCTAATGAGACTGCCTCGGGACACAGATTTAAGGAGGGAAGGACCCAATTCATTCCTGCTCAGTAGGTGTAGGTGTTGTAGGTGTAGGGTGTTGGCCTGTAAAAAGTTATAACAAAAAAGTTATAAATAAAAAAAAAAAGTTATAATAAAAAAGTTATAACAAAACCTGTAAGTCATAACCTGTAGGACATACCCTCAGAGTATATTCCCTCTCTTTGCCTTTCTGATGAACAGTTGCATTATCTCTTTTCCAGCCATCTGATGTGTTATGGTCATGCTGCTCTGCCTGAACAAGGAATCCTCCTGTAACACAGATACAAAGTTAGTTGACTAAGTAAATTTACTCCCCATTACGATGGAACGAAGTAGCTAAGCTACATCTATTCTTTGGGTGCTGATATAGTTTTCATAGGTCTAATTTGTACTGAACAAGGACTGGTAGGAGACCAAAATTATTCCAATATATTTCTAAAAACACACAATGAACTGTATGTCCTAAAACCAACCAGGGAAAGCAGAAAGCAGAAACAGACCACAAAGGCAGAAACAGAGTGCAGCTTTCCACTTTTCCTCGTGTGACTTCAGACCATTACATAAGTAAAAACCTGTAAGTGCTGTCTACCAGATAAAATTCGGATTAGAGGTTTAAAATCTTTATTTTTAGGATGGGACAACATGGAAGGCACTATGATAAGTCTGAAGGTGAACAGGATGGTACGTTAAGCCACCAAAATAGAATTTTATGATGGAAAAGAACGTGGTCCCCAGATACTCCTTTAAAGTAAGGATGGCAACATCTTCTAAAAGCAGTTGAGTACTGTAAATTAATTAGGAGAAAATTAATAATGTATGCAATTAATATCTTACATTGCAAGAAAATCTAAATAGTTTGTCAGTGCATAACACATACTGCATACAGAAATACATAAATGAAACAAAAATGAATCACTTGACTTTGATGCTATACTAGCAATTAATTTCCTGTCTAATTCTTCAAATTTTCCTTACATAAATATTGCATTCTCTTGATGTTTGCTAAACAGAATGCTCACCAGTGAAAACTGTTGTCCTTATGCTCCTCTCAGAAGCTGCATTCACTGTATGTGCGCACCAATCTGTTCTTAGTGATTTTCTGCAGTTGACAGATCATATCCTCCAACAGCATCACAAAAGGTTGAGCCAGCAGAGGCTTGCTAACCTATCCAAGCTGAGGTGCTAGTCTTTCCCTTTGCTAGAATGCATTATAAGTAGATAAACATGAAAACATTAATTCATTTGCATATGAATTAAATCCATATTTGTGGAAAGAGAGTTACCAAGCTAAGACATATTTGACTAGGTTTTGAGCAAGCTCTTGAAAGAACTATTGATCCAAAAAAACATCAAAGACTTAACAGAAAATCTTGCCTTCTAAGTCAGCAATGCTCTTCAAGGAAATAATAAATAAGGCATGAAGAGTCCTTAAATTTCATTCCAGATAAAAATATTCTTCCTTAGCTAGTAAGTCTCAGTAAATGACATAGGTGCATGAACTTCAGTCAGGGTTTTCTAGTTTTTGTGAGCATCGACTAGAATGCAACTATTGCCCTTGGTTCATGGGGTATAGAAGTATCACTGATTGTTCGCATTACAAGACCAATATTGTCAAAAATACCTCAGAGAAGAGGAAAAAATCAGCATGTGTAGACAGAGCAGGTAAAATTCACAGACAAAATATCACTGTTTTCCAAGGAAGTCTTGTACAAGATGCTGTGTACTGCCATGTCCAATTGGCATATTACGCAAAGAGAGAGCATTTGAGTTTCCAAGGACATTAATTATTTGACTATTAAATCATTTCCAGCAGCAGCTTTAGTTTCAAAAACTGTTCTGCATCAGATTTGCCTCAGGAAAGATAAAAGACTAGCTTAACTCCCAACGTGTGACTGGCACTGCCCCCTTCACATTTTTAACTTTATCTACATTTGATAAAACTACTTTCTGTAAGTCCAGCACCTTCTTTTTGCCATTCCATTTGTCGGTCTACTTTGGAAGTTCTCCTGGCACTGGTATCTAGAAAAGAGGAAGAGGAATAATCAAAACCAGGAATCAAATCCCTTTTTGAACAGACTGAATTGCCTACAGTCAAACCACTAAATTTTGCCCTTTTTGTACGTCATGAGTTAACTCATTCTAAACTTCTCGTAGATCAGACTTATCAGCCTCTTTTAGATCATTCTGCTTCAATAATTCAACATAAGGTTCTGGTTAGAGTTTTTTATATATACAGATATTACACTAAGAAACTCCATCATCCATCTAACTAGTATGAGATTCTCTCTTTTATAAAATCCTTCTTGAGATAGACACTAACCAACAGACAATATCTGTGAGGCAAGCAAAATAACAGGGACCTGACATGTCAATATATTTTGAAGCTATACTGTTATGCCTGTAAAACAATTAGGAGAAAAATACAACGTTATTCAAATTCAAGCTTATATACCATTAAGGCTGTGTTATCAGCTGATATACTTGGACTAACTCTCCTCTCAAACGACTTCAAAACAGAATTAGAAGCACTTTATGCATGTTTTTTGAGAGAAATCCAGATCCATAATTTCAGGCTAGAAAGCATTAATAGCTGTTTTTATAATACAACTTGCTAAAGATGGCCAACACCAGAACCGAAACATTCCAAGCAAAGACTTAAAAATATGCCTTGTTTTAGGGAGTGGAAATAATTTTGACTGACAGCAAAGGATACCTTTATGTATGCCAACTTAAGCATCAGCATTTGCAAAACCAGACCTTTTATATGCTAAATATCCACTGACGTTTGTTTTAATCTCTATGAAAATAAGGGAAAAATCAATACCATATCATACTGGCTGATTTTTAAACATGAGATTCTCAAAAGATAAAGCTTTATCTGGAATAGCTCATGCATTTATCATCATTAATAAGTACAACTTTACTGGAGCAAGGAAACAGAAGAGCTAGAATAATTAAGAGAGAAAGATGAGACCAAAATGCTCTTGGCTTAGTATTCTCAAAAGAATTAAAACTTTTGGAGGAGGGAGAAGGATAGGATGAAGATAAATTTGTTTCCTAGAAACATAACAGAGAACAGAACGCAGTCAGAAAAAAGGCTATGTGAAAGTTCAACATGTTGACACCACAAGTACACATGAGCTGTCCATAAATAAGTTTAAAAGAAGCATCCTACGCATCAAAGGAGTGAGGGTCTGGAAAAGATCCTCAGAGAGAGCATATTCATTTATTTTAAGATGGAGCCAGAACCATCTAGTAAGAAGGATTAAGATTTGATGGCCCAGATTTTTTATCATACTGTGTTCCAGTTCTCGCCTTGGATTCCCAGTTCCGCCCCTTTGTCCATCACATGCAGGTTTCCCTTTGTTTAGGGAAGCTAAAGATATTTTATTACAACACAGATATGGCATCATAGTTTGGATTTAAATACCCAAAAGTCAAGCAGTGACAGATATGATTTAGGAAAGAATTAACTTCACCAGTTTTAGACTGACAGAGGGATGTAGGGCTTCAATATTTCCAGCCATTTAGGAGGTGAAAGTTGGAAGAATGAATAGACAGTGGAACTTCCTTTTTTTTTTGCCTGCTTTCTTTTAACTATATCTTCACCTCCCATCAGGAAAGAGCAGAATACCAAAGATCCCTGCACATCAGTTCCCTGAGTTATGTAACCTGACTTTCATTTCTTTCGGGATCCTGTATTTCCAGGTATAGGATGGAGAACTGAATCTCTGGAAATGTCAATATGAGATCACAATGCCAACGTTTCTTACATAAGGTACACCATACTGCTAGGTACACAGGACAAATTCAAGCAATTTATTCTCTACAATGTCATCTAAGCTTATTTTGAAAACATTAACGTGATAGGGAAGTAAGCAAACCATGCAAAGCACATCCAAACCTACCAGAATGAAACATTTCCAGAGGCAGCCCAAAAACAAATCCTTTGATATATGATATAAAGAGAAAGCTAAGAAAGAAACCTGTACCATGCCTTATGCATGAAACAACGAATTTTCTTGGCTGTCCCAGCATTTCCTCTTTAGTTCCATTCAGCTTACTGCCTGACCCCCAAGACAAATCTTCTGGATACAATTACTATGGCAAATACTAGGGCAGAAGGCTGATACTGTGGCAGGGCCGGTTCACTGCATGCAGAATCCTTTCGGTTTACCCAGTCCATCAGAACTGCTCATCGCAAAGCATACATCCCTGCTTACCTGAGACCAGCCATCATTTGTTTGCACAAGCTCATGATTCAGTATGTGAAAAGAGCAACTCCCTTTTTCATACAGCAAGATTCACTCTCAATGCAAAGAGCAATCAGTACTGTGAAGTACTTACAGAACAAGAGGAAAAAGTGTGTGTTGTTCTACAGCTCTGATGATGCAAACTCAGTTTTTTTGGGGTTTGGGGTGTGGGTTTTTTGGTGATATTGAGAGTTGTATAGGGGGAAACTGGTTCTTACCTGTAAAATCCAGTTTATGCTCTTTCTGTGGAATTATTGGGACAAAATAACAAATTAGTGTAAAAGTGCATAAGACATTTATAATACTGACTCATGAATATGATGAGATTTTAAAGATGCATGTAACTGGAAGGAGGAGGGAGCGGGGAAAGAGAGGAGTTTCTGTTAGAATTGATAAATTATTCAGACCCTAAAAAATCCACTCAACAGATTTGAATAGAATAATAGAATAACTAGCCACTGGCCTCTCCCCCACCTCCCCAGGCAAATATTTTGCTCCACATCAAAGTTTAGGAAATTGCTATGGACTGAAAATTGAAGAAGGCTTCTCTGCATTATTTCTAGGCCTTACTTTAGATTTGGGGAATTTTAATAATTTGCCTACATCTTATTTGTCTTAATAGAAGAAACAATTCTCCCATTTATCGTCAAGTGGTAAGGATACTTCCCAGAGGATCTAGAGCCCCAAAACATAAAAATAAAATCTGCATTTCCATAACAAATTACTACTTAATTAAATTCTTTCTATTTTTAAAGTTGTGAGTGCAGTACAAATATGTACAAGTATAGGTTGCTTACTTTATTTTTGGGATACACAACTGAACTTTGTAATATGAGAAAAAAACCCCCACAATTCAATTTCACCTTTATTACAAGTGCTTCTATACATAACCAGAACATGAGGTTAACCAGTTAATATTTTTCATATATCTATATTTTAAATGCACTGGTTTATGCTTTTACATTTTCCTTTATTATGAGGGAATTGACTTAAAATTAAGAGTGTGGGAGGCGTAAAAAAAAAATGTCTACCATACCCAGTGTCAAAAAGAATATCAAATTATTGATCTGCAGACAGGAGGAAATTAAATATGGGATCCCCTTCTCATTTAAAAGAAAATAATTAGAAGAGCTCCTTAAAAGTTCACAGAACAAACAGATTAAAAATGTAGTCCTAAAATCAACTATTGTCTTGATTGTGTCTTCTGCGGAAGTTTTATTTACAGAACACCACAAATATCAGGATTTATCAGAAGAGTAAGGACTTAGCTTCCTTGGCTGACCTTAACTCTTCCATGTGTATAGCCAGAGACATTTCCTAGTTGTGATAGCCAAAATTATTACTTCACCTCTGAAAACCATTGTTTTCCGTGACACTACTATCTTCATATAGTTCGCTTCAGCAAGTTTTTTCTTCTTCTTGGATTTCTTGAAAATATCTCTATATTTTATCAGAAGTCAGTCTAACAGATGGACAAAAACCAATCAATACTTTTTCCATGGAGAGCTACAGAATCATCTTTGCAGCTCTGAGATTAATGCCAAGTTGCATTAATCTGGCACACTTTATTTCCATTAAATATTCACAGAGGGTCAATCCAAATCTGTAACTTAACTGTAAACTGTTTATATCTGTGTTATTGTATTTTTACCTGCATTTAGTGTCATTCCACATACAGCTTGGTCTCTAAAGAAAACAAAGAACGAGATAAAAGAGACCAGTGCCTTATAGGTATCCAAGTATCAAGAAATTGAGAGATAGAGACTTAAGATGTAATCATAAAGACCAGCTTTAACTTAACAGTCTAACCGGTACTCTCCATGTGCCAGTCTCTGCCAGAAAGCAGAACACTTCCTTTCCCTCACAACAGGTGGAACCAGAGATTACTATCCTTTTAATATTTTCCTTTCTAAATATTTGCATCCCTGTATGATTTAGGCAAGCAGCACCAGTACCATGGACACCAATCCCCATGCTCCCAGAACACAGGCTCAGGTATTCAGCTATAGCCTCTAAGACCTATCTAAAATTCTGTTTCCTTAGATAACAGTAATTTCCATTCTGTTTTTCATTCTTGTGCATACACACTGCTAGTGGTGTACTTCATGACAATTTGAGAGAAAAGAAAGAGTCTTAAAAGGATTGTGGATATTCAGACAACAAAAACTTGAACACAGGATCTTAAAAGCATGGAATAACCCTGTTTAGAAGGGATCTTGGCAGTTCATCTAGCCCAAACCTCTGCTCAGTGCAGGGTCAGCCAAGTGATCACGCACAGCTGATCCAGACTTGAACCTGGTCAGGTCTTGATAAAACTCTAAAGACGGAGATTTACAATTCCTCTGGACAACCTGTTCCACTATTCCAAAGGTGAATAATGGTCCTAGGGTGAAAAAGGCTTTCTTTGAGTCACAGTTGGAACCTCTCATGTTTCAATTTTTTCTATTGTCTCTTGCCCTCATGCGCAGGGCACACATAGCTTCCTTCATGCTCGACTACGTAAGAATGTGAGTAGGATAACTGTTTTCCAGCACTGATACAATAGTTGTACTGAGGTTAAATACCTCAAGTACAGAAAATATGATTTTAAGTTGCAGATTATTACAAGTAGTTTCATTAGTTTACTTAATAAAATTAATAGAAAAAATAAAAACAGCTTGCTCTCTGTTCACTGTTTCCAGTGCCCTTTGACAGAAAAACTAGGGAAAAAATGGAAAGAGAAGAAAATCTAGAAATAAAAATATATTAAAAACTCTCAGAAGTTTAAAACTTCCATTTGAAAAATTGAAATACAGCTGCAGATCATTTTTGCTATCTTCAATATTTTTAAATTCCAAAATAGCTCAAACTTTTCATTCCTACTAAATTTATCGAGAAGAAAAAGTTTTAAGCTCCACTCTGAAGTATTTATTAACCTTACCCAAGAAATTTCTTACATTTGCGGAATTGTTTGGAACTCTTCAAACCCTGGCTCATTCATTTGATTAAAAGCACTGGAAAAAAAGCTCTTGTACAGTTCTCTTAACCCACCTTGATTACATGCAAAGAAAATCAAAACACAAAGAATTCACAAACTATAAGAAACAATATGACAACAAGACACTGCATCAATGTTGGGGCTGTTAAGTATGACAGATATTTGGACAGAATATTTTGTTAGTTGAACAGATTTATCATGGAATTATTTCTAGGCAAAGGCTAACACTTTCAAATGTCAGTACCCAAAAATCAATCTCCAGGCACACAGTGAAACAATCATTTTCAGCTGTACATCTGTGTAATTTTAATTTTCTCATGAAAAGCTCATGAATCCCAACAAGATTACCTTTATATTATGTGTATATGTAATGCCAAGGTCTGAGAGGCTTCAGGTTTTGAAGGGAAGGATTTCAAGAGAACCCTCCCTTCTCCCTGACTGACCACAGATATTAAGTAACTCTCAACTAACTAGCTTCGTACCAGTCTACATCCTATTACCCTTCAACAAGGGAGAAGAAATTAAATGGTCAAGAATTGCTGAGAAATAGACATATTAAGAGATTATCAGAAAGTTAGGGCTTATGAATGGCTGCTCACATGTTAGGGAAGGTAGGCTTAGCATACACAAAGAAACCTCATTGTTCAATACTATCTTTTCCTGTGCAAGTGTGCTTCTTTACGTCTACAGAAAAGAGAGATTCTTGTTTTTCTATTTTGTTTCCATCCACACAGACCAGGCAGTATCAGAAATACCACCCTGACAGCTGGAAGTGATGGTCTCAATTTTTATATTAAACTGTTTTACTTACATACAATGATGTTTGGGACAACAACATTAGAACACGTTTTAGCAGACATGTGCAAATCCCTAATTTACATAAGGGAAAGAAGAGTATTAAATGCATATCACAAATTTAGAAATAAGCAGCTGGCTGACAAATCTTTCCTCTGCTGGTTCTTGTCTTGTTAGCTTTTTTGTAAGTCTCCCAAGAGTTTCTTTAGCTGCACCATGTGATACTTCACTACTGCTATTTTCTACCCTTGCAGCAAAACCTACTATTTCATCGTAAACAAATAGTGTTAACACTTGTGATGCTTAATGTTTTGTCAGTTTGCTCAGCAAGTGTGAAGAAAATGCAAACACTTCCAAGCCTTTTTTCATGCTGTCAGACTTCACAAAGTCAAGATCTCCCAAATGGATGGTCTTGTATGCTGCGTTTAGATCATTCACTGAAAAATTAAGAGCTGAACCTCATGTGATTCTTAAAACAGTCAATACCTGGTTAGTAAAACCTCTATTTTCCACCTGGAAGAAGTAAACATTTTTCTTCAAGAGAAGCATTGAAGCTATGGACATATACCTTAGCTACATCAGGCTTGCTTCCCAGAATGGCCTGTCTCTCTTTCATTTCTGTGAACGGCTTCCTAGATATTCCTATGTATAATTTCCTATACACATGCTTTATTTTATATTTTTATATAAAAATCTGTACATTATCTACCCAAGTAGATATGCTTTTCCAAACCTAAATTTTTCATCTCTATTTAGATCTTTCACCACTTCATGTAATTAGTCCTTTTTGGGGGTGGAGGGGTGAGAAGAATAAAAAAATTATCACAGTGAAATGTTTTGCAAAATATGGAATTTTTTTCTTTCTTTCTTCCATTGGTTATTCAAACGTCACTCTTACAGAAAAGCTAGCAGTGTCAGATAAATTACTAATAGCAGATATATTAACCAGTTGCAATAATTCTACCAAATACGGGTAACCTTAGGAAAAGTTGATACACACAATTCCCACTGTGCAGACTGCTACAATTTTAGGGGTTTATATAAAGTACTCAAACACGTAATCCTGAAACTTACTGTTCCTTCGATTTCAAAAGGTGCTTGAGACACATTAAAACTTTGAAAATGTAAAGTTCAATGCATTTATCAGGTATCTAGTGCTATTGACAAGGTCTATGATATTCATACTGGCTTCTGGCTGCTAATTCAGAAGGTTACAGGCTTCTACAGATGAGAATCTGACAGCTCCACACAGCTGGTGTAGTTGAGTCTAAAGTATTGTAGATACAACCAAAACTGTACTTAGAAATAACACATACACAATCCTCTTCCAAAATTTTCGCTGAAAGCCTCCATAAGCCACGTAATCTTACTTTGGGTGTAATAGGGACATGACTAGAAAATTAAGATAATAGGGACATGACTAGAAAATTAAGAAAGGAGCTTTTCTTAGGAACTACCTAATCCTGGTTGCAGATTTTATTACCTATGTTACCACATTACATGTGCAACACACATTATTTTGACAAAACAAAACAAAACAGTATCTTCTTTGCCATTTCAAACCAGATCTTATCACATTTACTCATTAATCTAATAAACAGAAATTAAGAACATCTGGAATTGTAACTCACTTCAGTGCATCACCCAGGAATCCCCTTTTGAGAAACAAGACCAGCTTGAACAGATACACTCCGGTTAGCTCAGCTTTGACACCCTTAGAATGGAGCAAAACAAATTTAAGGAAAGACTGACCTGTGAGGTTTAAAGAAAACTCTCATCCTAGATACTTTATTTCTAAAACATTTCTATAATCACTGTGAATGTTTTATATGTAACTGTATTTTGTATACCAATTAATTTCTGGTTAAATACTTACACTATTTGCATCATGAGAAATCAGTTTCACCAGACTAAAGATAACAAACATGGTCTCTGCAGGACAGGAAGAGAAGCAAAGAAAACATAGAATCATAGAATAGTTCGGGTTGGAAAGGACCTTAAGATCATCAGGTTCCAACCCCCCTGCCATAGGCAGGAGCACCTCACACTAAACCATGGCACCCAAGGCTCTCTCCAACCTGGCCTTGAACACTGCCACGGATGGAGGACTCACAACTTCCTTGGGCAACGCGTTCCAGTGCCTCACCACCCTCACAGTAAAGAATTTCTTCCTCATATCCCATCTAAACTTCCCTTGTTTAAGTTTTAACCTGTGACCCCTTGTCCTGTCACTACAGTCCCTAACAAAGAGTCCCTCCCCAGCATCCCTATAGGC
>JBCJKH010020716.1:0-12417 GCA_039877255.1 Loriculus beryllinus | reverse complement strand
CCTACCAGAGCATCAACAGCTGAGGCACTGGAAAACCACACATTCGTTTGGTAATTTGCTGGAAGTTCTAGCTGTCAGGATTTGTAGCTGTACTTCATCTGATCTCAACTTAGCTCTTGCTATACACAATGATAAAGGCTGATACAATGAAAACAAAATTACATACGCTACAAATTATGTATGTAGGCTTTTTTAGTTGTTCGCTCAGGCCCGCAGGCTCAAATGCTATCTGACTATTCCCAATAGTGCTCCATTTCAAATCAGCAACATAAAGAAAGGTTGCTTGAACTACCCAGAACCTGGCTTTGAAGCAAATTATTCTTCCATATGTTCAATATTTTTGGAAGAAAATAGTTCAGGCAGCCTTATCTATTTATATTTAACATTTCTGAAACAATTCTGAATCCATATGAAGTAACAGGTGACTGAAGAAAAAAACCCAAACACCTACATGTGATCATAAGCAGTTTTTCAGGTGACTTTGTCATGTTCCTGACAAAGAAAAGGAAGCTTTCACAGTATGTATTAGGTCTGTATAGGCTGTTGTCCATTGGAATCCTGATTTATTTGAAGTGAACAGGAAATACGTGGGCTGAAATAGAAGAAATTGTGGAAGAGTAGAAAGCTGAAGGACAGCAGGATTAGGTAACTTCCAAGGTCACATACAAGGTACTACAAGGCATAAGCAGAAGACTCTTTTTGGTCTCTTCTTTTAATCGCTGAACAACAGACAGTATGAAGAAAGTCTGTCCATGTAGTGTGACAAAATACTTGTTTTGAGCTTACAGCCCAGTTTTTTTGCATGTGAAGTGCTGTGTGTTTGCTACTCTGCCCTGGACTTCCACACTGTAATGGGAAAAATCAGTCATGAAGCCAGCCCAGCTGTTGGAATAAACCTGATAACACTTCCAGTCCTTTTACGTGTGATACGATCCACTCTTCCTTTTCTCAGAATAGTTTCTCTAAATGCATTCCTTTTCCATTTAATACATTCAATGGAAAACTACATGACTTTTGCATAAACAACACTTCTAAACACTCACAGACACGTCACATTTATTTTCCCTCAAGACAAATACTTTCTCTATTGTGTGTAAGGTTTCTAGAAGGTGGACTTCTGGCTTGCTTTTAGGATCTCTGTAAAAAAAGTGAAGACACTCCTGAACATCAGGGATGTTTACTCAAATGATAGTAGCCAGGAAAATTTCAAGATACAAACTGTTTCCTGGCTCAGAGCTGAAATGAATGTGTCCATGGAAGGTGAGAGCACAACATCACACCCAGAAAATAACACAGGCTCTGCAGTTCTCAGGAGTACCCTTATCCAGTGTGACTTAGGGCAGTCACCAGGCAGCTAAGATTTGGGACACTACACAGCACCGATGGGAATGCATGATGCATTCTTTACTCTGATATTTTGAGAATCCCTCTTGTACCCTATGTCAACATCTCCTCCCCTGAAAGATAGAAAGGCAGAAAGAATTCTGTGAAACAGTTTTGGTTGTGGGGTCACAATAAATCTGACCCTGTACCGTGTTGTGCTGCTAACAGAAAAAACACTTACTGACCAAACACCATCTGTGGCTCACAGTCTGTAAATGCAATTTCGTGTTAGAGATACACAATTACTTGTTCCTGGCTTCATTATCTGCTAACAATATATAGATTGGCCAGTGTAGCAGAGTTCTGTGCTTGAAGGGGATCCATGGCTGTCCTGTAAATAAATTAAGTGAAATGCAAATAAAAGAAAAACCTAAACCGGTTTGTGAAAGGCTGCTTGTAAGTGTTATATTAGTACTTTTGTCACCACAGGCAACCAGAGTGTGAAGCTGGTAAGAAGTAAAGCAAGGTCTTGACGTCAGTTTTTCCTCATTTGGAACAATTTTGAACAATCCATGACTTATGTTCATATGCTGATTATTGATTAAGCCACACGGATGTTTCCTCTGGTGTTTCTTTGCCTTTATGACTATAAACAATGTAGTACTTTTCCAAACCACTTAGTTTCAGACTCTGTGCATGGTCTATTAATAAGTGCACCCTTATATTCTTTGTTTTTCATTAATACCTAGAAGACAGCTGATTTTCTGACAAGCTCTGGATCTCGGAAACAGGCATCATTACCAGCACTAAGTTATGTTTACTTCTTAGTTGCATGCAAACATTAGAATTTATGCACAAAGAAGAAATCATTCCTCTAACAGCATGATCAATTTTTGTATTTCTCCGTGTAGTTACACATTAGTCACTTGGCATTTTCAGTTAAATGAATATGTTCACTTAAAATAAATAGTAAGAAAAAAACAATAGCACATAAAGACATCATAGGCAAGCAACAGCAGTAACTAAGGGACTTCTGAAGTTTTAAGAAACCCCTGATGCCTGCTTTCATTCACACAGCACAGATTTTTGAGAGAATTCATTTCTTTCAGTATGTTTTATTAAAAGCAAATGAAACCCCAGTGCACAGATTAATAATCTGTGAGTTATTATTTCAGCTATGTTCAGTGAATATTGCATGCACATTTCATGTTTCTTCATAGCATGGAACCCAGTAATGTGGACTCCATGTTTCTTTTCAGCCTTTCTCCATATCATTCTCAAAAGCCATTGCTATTTCTTGCTACCACCCCATCAAAAGCCTTAAGTTGTCTCCTGGCCATTGTTTTTCAAGGCAAAGTCACTGAAATAGGTGCTGCAGCTCAATAGATGAAGTCTGAGAGCCTTTTTAGAGGAGGTGTGGACACTGCAACTGCTAAGCATAAGAAAGCCTAGTAGGTCAGCTATGAATCGTACATGGGAGGCCTTGTACTGTGTGCTGAAGCTAAACTTGCAGGTAATCAGCTCAGCGAAGATGGGAATCCAATATCACAGCTAATAGGAAAGAACAATACACCAACAATTGCTGTGAATAGGAAAACTGTTCCTTTCCTTCCTATCTCTGGTTACAGTCAGGAATGGCTCATCCTTCAGGCTTGCACTGCTCTAGAGCATAGCAGAGCAGAGATGCTTGGCCTGTGAAAGAAGATGGGAAAAGGGAGTATTCTCAAAGCAGGAGGTAGAAGGAAGGGAGCAGTCTGAAGTAGCAGGTGTGCAGAAGTACAGAGAAAGGGTTTGCCCCTCTGCTTGCAAGTTGCTAGACTCTATTGACCTCAGTCTTCTGATTTCCAAAGCATTACTTGTCTTCACAGAAAGCATGTAAGACTTTTTTCTGGCCGATTATAAATTCAATGCATCTTTATCTGAGAATAGCCCCGCAGAATAAGCCAATTATGAAAATCCTCAGATCAAATGCCTGGCTCTGCAGTTTCCATCCCTAGGAAAACCACTGGAAACCTCTCTTTTAGGAGTATGTGGAATAATATTCAGCTACTAATTCATGAACTGAATGCACAGAAGTACCAATTAAGAGTGGTACAATACAGAGCAGTACGAGCTGGCAGACTAGTAGTTACATATTTCTGTCATCAGGTCATATAGTACCATGATTAGCCTACTACCAGCTAGATTTGACCCTTTCAGTAGGATGGTGAAACAGAGCAACGTACATATATTCAGTCATTTTCTGCTATTGTCTCTTGTTTCTCCCAGACATGCTCTAAACTGTGACAAGAAGGAAACCCCTTAAGCTTCTTCACACATCTTTTTCTATCTAAAAGGTGTTGAAGCATGAATTAACTGCTACTAGGATAGTTCAGGATAAGTATTTTTGTGTACATGATGACATTAATTATTACTGGTGCTGACTGTTACATTCACGTTACAATAGTTTTTCCTCTATTGAATATTTGGAAATACGTGGATGATTTAAATGATCGTTGTCTTGGGTTTGCATAGCAATGTTTTCGTAGCAGGGGAGCTACAAGGGTGGCTTCTGTGAGAAGATGCCACAAGCTTCTCCAATGTCTGGTGGAACTTCAAGATGAACCCACCACTGGCCAAGGCCAAGCCCATCAGCAACAGTGATAGTGCCTCTGGGATTACATGTTTAGGGGAAAAATACCCTGCACGGCAGCAGGTAGAGAGAGGAACGAGAGGTCATGAGGAGGAAAGAGTGGCAGAGACAATGTATAACTATAAGTTCATAATAATGAACTGATCACAACCCTGCATCACTCATGGGGAGTCGGTAGAGAAGTCCAGAGTGAAGTTAAGCCCAGGAACAACAGAGGGGTTTGGAAAATATGTTTTAAGATTTGTTTTTATTTCTCATTATCCTACCCCGATTCTATTGGCATAGGTTCCTTTCCTCCAGTGGAGTACACTTTGCCTGTGTTAGTAATTGCCAAGTGATTTCCCTGTTCTTATCTCAATCCACAAGCTTTTTGTCATATTTTTTGTCATATTTTCTCCCCCCTGTCCTGTTGAAGAAAGATAGTGATAGAACAGCTTTGTAGGCACCCGGCCACTAGCCAAGTTTCGTCTGGACTATCATTTAACTATCAAGGTATCACTAACTATAGTTTTGAAGTAAATTCCACTCTCACTGATACTAACAAGAGTTTTGCATTTTTTCCAAAGATTCTAAGTGTAAGCCAGTCATACACCAGTGGTGCCTGCTATTAAGTTGAAAAGAACCACATGTTCAAAGTGCATACTCAATGATACTATAAGTACTAAAAGCTTTCCTTGTGAATGTTTATGTCAAATTCACCAACACCAATATTTAAGGACAGAACAAACTCTAAAAGCAACAAAAAGAGCCTAGAAGAACTGCAAGAATTAAAACTTAACTACAAAGGATTTCCAGTGGAAAAACTAACATTTCTAATCACTTCTCTGAGGAAACCTGCTTCTCTCAACTCTTACTGCAGTATTCCCAAGTAAGGCCCTTAAGGATGTTCCACTTGGGCTTGTTCAAATCATCATTCCTGCTGTAGGAAGGAGAGCAGAATTATTTCTGGAAAATAAAAGGCCATGGACAAGGAATGGAAATGGACCTAGAAAAGAAATGTCTCTGTTGAGATCCCCACCACTGGAGATGAAGCTCACCCTACAGAGAGCAGTGAGACAACTTCCTTCCTCACTGCTTCCCCTTTCTGTTCCTCACCTCCAGATACTTATTCAAAATATTCCTTTCTGAATGTGCTGAGTTTTGGCCTACGATATATGGCATACAAATTCCAGCATACTGAATAAAACCAGGATTAAACTCTATTAAGCAAACACATCTGGGGAGGTTTTTCTGACAGATTTTCAGTTCGGTGGACCTACAAAGCATGAAGAGCTAGCAGTTATGTTTCTGACATGCATATTGGAGTAGTAACAGGTGTTTTTCAACAAACTCGAAGACTACAGTCTCTTCAACACCATGTAAATTCCAATGTGTCATAGGTTAGTTTTAGGTGTGTGAGTACCTGAAGACTTTCCTCTCCCCAACCTTGCAGCCCAATGCAATCTCAAAAACTACTGCTGTGTGTATAGCTAAGCAAACACCCATATTGAACTCACTGAAGGCAGCCACAGAGGTTAAAAGAGAAATACTATTAACATGAAGTACTACTCCCACTACACCAACAGCATAAACAAACTAATTAGACACAGAAAAAATCTTGAGTGTAATGATGTCCATCCACACATTTTGCCACCCTCTCTGATTAGCAAGGGCAAAAAGGGAAGCAAAACACTTCCACTTGCAGGCATATGACCTATCCGCTACTGACCTTTGCTTAAGTAGCAGGGTATCTCACATACAGCTATGTGCCAATGTACACAAGTATGCCTGGCTACCCCATTAACTGGATACGAAATCCATCAATGCCTCTGCATTTGTTTGTAATTTATAATGGGGCCTTTCAACCCCATTCCCTCCCCCCTTTTTTTCTTGGCATTTTAAGAGCTACACAGTCTAATAATTCCTAAAGGAATGTGTGGGAGCACATGTTACCTTACTCTGATTGTGAAATTTTCAATACCTATAATGGAATACTGAAGACAAGTCATTGTACAAATCAAAAGCATCTATTAACATTTAGTTAGAGTTTCTACTGTTGTTTCCAAAAACCTGCAATGTTTAGGTTTTCTGGCACACAAGCAAGACAACTATCCACCTTTTAACTGGAAGAGTAAAAATTCTTCATAAAATTTAACAATTAACGCATCAGACTGAGGAGAAGGTGAAAAGGGAAAAGAAGAGTTATACAACAACTGAGAGGTGACAACTGAGAGATGTCCCACTTTGTCAGCAACCATGCATATGGATGGTTGAGAGTCTGTCTACTTTCTGGTTAACAGATCTAATTCTGTTCAGAAGGAGATTCACCTCAGTTTCTTCCTTTCCCATTTTAATGATAATACCACGACACAGGCATGGAACAAAGTTGGGTGCTTCATGAGATTTGTGCTTTGCATAAAACTCTTCACCGCATTATTATATTCCTCTCCAAATAGCATATTTATTTGCTTTTCAACACAAAGGTACTGTCCTGGGTTCAGCAGTAGCAGTTGTTTTTCTCCTCCTTAGTAGCTGGTGCAGTGCTGTGTTTTTGACTTTCAGACTGGGAACATCACTGATAACACTGATGCTTTTAGTTGCTGCTCAGTAATGTTTAAGTCTGACCAAGGACTTTCTGAGTCTCATGCTCAGCCAGGGGGGAAGGGAAACTGGGAGGAAGCAGAGCCAGGACACCTGACCCAAACTAACCAAAGAGGTATCCCAGACCACAGCACATCACACCCACTATATAAAGTGGGGGCTGTTACCCAGAAGGGCTGGATCACTTCTCAGATCAAGCTGGGTATTGGTCTGTGGATGGTGAGCAGCTGTATTCTCTTCCCTTGTTATTTTTCTTATCATTATTATTATTGGTGGTAGCAGTAATGATTTGTGTTATACCTTAGTTACTGGACTGTTCTTATCTCAACCTGTGGGAGTTACATTTTTGATTCTCCTCCCCATCCTTCTGGGAGCGGGGTGGGGGGAAGGTGGGGAGTGATCAAGCAGCTATGTGGTTCTGAGTTACTGACTGGACTTCAACCATGACAGGTACCTGCAAGAATCTCCATATCTACACAAGATTTGGTTTTCAAAATAAGACGCCATACCAAAGGACCCAGTAAGCATAGCTGCTTGCTCCAGTCAAAGCAGAATCAGAACATGAATGCTGCAGATTAGATCCTGTGCTGTTACACAGTGGTGCAGTTCAGTTTAATCACCTGATTAGCAGTGGATTTAGTTTAGGTCAGGATGTCCTCTGACACAGATTTTAATGACAAATTAGAAGTATAGACAATAATATCAAGAACAGTTTTCCAAATTTTGCAGAAATGAAGTGAGTGAAAATCTAAAGCAAACAAAAAATAGGTTTGGAGTGAATTTAATGCTGATGAAATAGCCAGGATTTTCTCTCAGCCGTAAGTTTCCTAAACTCAGAGATCTGTGAAGTCAAACTTCTATGTTTTTCTTGGTGATTTACAAAATATCCTATACATTGATTTATGTGTAAAAACTACTACTACTAACTACCTGCAACTTTTCCACTGACTGTGGGACACTGCCATTCTGCCTACTTCAGGTGTTTTGCAAAGTCATTTACTGCTCAGTGAAAGTAAAACAAATGGAAGATTTTAAATTTCACAATACTTCAAGCAGACTGTATTTTGAAACAGAGACAAGTGAAAACATTGGTGGATCACAAAGAAGAACACAGGCAGAGGCTCTGTTCTCTATGCACCATTAATGATTACACAGCTGAGGAGGGAAATGAAGTATGCTAGCACTGGTAATCTACCTTCTAATGGCAGAAATCAGCATAAATTTCCACTTACTGGCAGAAATCAGCATAAATTTCCCAACAGCAGAGGAAGAGCACTGATTTACATCAAACACTGGACCACTTTCTGTGGTCTACAGTGGACCACTCACCCACTCTCAAGGGGCGAGGCTAGGGTATGTATTATACCATTCACTGGCAGCAGTTGGAACATTCTCTTCATCTTGAAAAGGAGAAAAATCTTAGGCACCCACTACTGTAATTTTTACATTTATAGTAACCTGCCAGCTTCTGCTTTTATTTAAAGTAAGTTCTAATTGTACATGGGATTTTAGGTCTTGGATTATATTTGTAATATGAAACAGTATTGTCCTACAGATCTTTTAAGGAAAGCTGAGAAAACACAATTTTTTAAGAATGCAGGTGACAAGGTAGAAAATCCCTTTTTCTTAAGTGCTGGAACAATAATTTAAAACAGAGAGAATGAGAAGCAGTACACGACAACTATTTTCATTCATATACTTGCTATTGTATTTCAACTAGAGTCAGAATTCTAAAACTTGTCCCATGAGTTTCATTATTTCATTTTTAACCTTCAACACTTTATTTTCATATCAAAGATTTTCACTAATACGTAATTCCTGTGGGAATATTACAGGCTTATTTGTAAAATAAGACTTTTTTTTTTCTTCCTCCCCTTGAGTTTTCCATTCTAACTAGGAAGTGATGCTGCTAGTATTTGGATGAACTCCAGGAAAAAGAGTAGGCTAATAGCATATGTGCTGGATGAGAAAGGATTACAGACAATGGAATACACTATATGTGTATGCTTACTTCAGAAAAGAGATCCTGCTCTTGAAATACTTGAAGTTTTAACTGCTGCTCCCTGCTGCTTACTCTAATGAAAAAGTTATCATCTTCACCTTTATAGATCCTGAATTATAAAAGAATCATTCTTCAGGGAAAATATTAATTGCAGCAACCATGCAGGTTTAGCATGCAGCAGGATTTATCCATACCCTCACTTGTTAGCTCAGTGATTTAACATACCAGTGAATGTGTAGATTTAACTCACTGCAGATTTCTTGTAAAAGAGAACACCAGATGTTTTCCTCATTCCAGTAGGCTACACTTGTCCTGCTAGCTCATGTGAGAACCTTGTAAACAACATACAGTACTCTAATAGTATGTCTACAGAGATCCCATAGAAAACATAACAAAGAAAGTAATCCAGAGTATGATATTTGCTGAATTACCCCAGTTCGAGGTTCTCTCTCATCCTTCCATTTCTCACTCTTTAACAAAATTACTCGCTTGCAGTGCCCGGTATTTGCACTCTTCCATCTAGCTATAGAGCAGGAGGTCTGGTAGTTGGAACCCAACTCATAGTCAGGATGGAAGGGAAAGCATTTAATATCCTAAGAAGTGAAAGCTCATAGGTTGGGGTAAAGGAAAGTGATCCCCACAGGCTGGGCAAAAAGCCCCCAGCTAATCTCTTAATGTTCTGTGGGGAGCAGGGGCCCAGAAAATAGCACATTCTGTTATTGCCACAAGTAATGGAATATGTAGCTTTTTAGATACACACCTGGTATTTGATTGTGATCATCTGGCCACTAGAATACATCAGGAAAACAACAGAAGAAATTGCAATTGTTAACGTTGGAGTTTATTGCCTCAGAACTTAACCCCCTGGCCTACAAAATACACAAGGCAAACAGTATATCTGTTATATAGCATTATATGGCCAAGTTGCTCTTCCAAGCAACAGGCAAGTAAACACACACATGTACTGCACTGTATGGCTCATAGCTATATTTTCAGTCAAATTTTTCTCAAGACTTGAGGATTATCAAATACCATGTAGCATTGTGAGTTTCCATACATTACACTTCTTTGCTTGACCAGCAAAATGAATGTATCATGTAAAATTTTGCCAATCTTTATCCTCATAGCCCTAAATAAACTCTATATACCCACTTCCTGCATAATTTTTCCAAGTCTCTTCAGTGAAATATACTAAAAACCCCACAATGTAGTACCCAAAACTGAAGATGCTAAATCTCAACTTTAGGAACATGAAAAGACACGAAAGAAAGGCTGGGTGAAGTTTAAACCAATGGAAGTATGAGTCATTATTATATAACAAGCAAGTTGGGTATGTTCTGATATTTTAAGCTGAAGGAGAGAGAGGTTGAGAGGGGAAGAGAGCATAGAAGTGGGAGTCAACAGGGGAACTGAGGTAAAGTAAGTGGGTATGCAAAAGTTTAGGAGCACTAATAGGAACTTCTATGTTCTCTCAATTCTTGTTTCCCTACTTTATTGTTTTGTAAGATAAGGTAGACCTCTATAAAAAAGTTCACTCTATTTTCTTCCCAAGGGATGAAGTATCCATGTAAACCATACCAATGTAATTAATTTTCACTAGGTAGTGATTAGGCAACTTCTAGGTAACTTTGACAAACTTATTCTGTTCATAGAAGACACAGCTGGGTAGAAATTAGTCTCTAAAAATACTTTCACACAACCTGCTTGTTTTCTAGTCACTGTCTTCTTATGTTATGCTCATTCCATCTGTCAATAGATATGAGTCACACATTCGACCTTTCAGTTTCACTTGCGCACATAAATTTCTTCCAATTTCCTGTGAAACAAACACTTTTAACTCTTTAGGAGCACAATTTGCACATTTGGCATGCTAGAATGGTTAAGGTAGAAGCAAGCTCTTGGGCTGATATTATTAGCTTCCCAGTCTGCACTACCTTTCAAAAGCAGACAGTCTTTTCAATTCGGTGACCACCCTTCTGCCCACATCACCATTTTTAGTGCAAAACTAGCAAATATGTTGAGCTCCAGTTTAAAAACAGCAGTCTAACCATATTGTCCTGGGTTCAGCAGCAGCACTTATTTTCAGAGTAAGCTAAACAGCAGAGAAGCAGATACAAGTCACTCCTGACATTACCAGCCATGATCAGCAGATTCACTGATGGAAAGCTGTAATTTTACCATTTTTACATCTGAAGCAGGCAACATTTGGTCCAAAGCTAACTTAAAAATAAAGACTCATGCTTGCCCAAATGCTACCCACTGACATAAATCATGATGCCTTTACCAACAGATCCTATTTTTCTCTCCCTAAAAACAATAAACACCTCCAGTATGAACAAAGAAGGAACACAGCCACAAAGAACACTGCAAAACATGAATGCTAGAGCAGTATTCTGGAATTTGGGAGTAGGTTGCCTTACTCTTTATTTCAGGCATAGTACACTTAATATTTCACGGAGCTTTCAAAAAAAATGGAAGAAAATAATCAGTTTTAATAAGAACCACAAAGCTGGACTACTGAACAAAAGACCAGATTTGGCACGTAGATCTGGTAAAAGAAGGCCCAAGACCTGAAATGTACAATTTGTCGGCAGACCTCATTTGTGAGCTGTTCACTCATTATTATTGAAACAGCAGCTTACAGGCGAGATGCTTTAAACAGACTAGTAGACTCATAGTCTGTTTCAATTAAGCATTACGATGGCATATGTGGTTTGGCCTTATGGGTCTTTTCTAAAATACACCAGACTCAGATCAGCTGCAATACTGTCCCATGGAAAGTACTTTAACCATCTAAGAAAACTTCCTTTTCCACTAATGACTGAGATTTCTCCATCTATAGTAATAAGAGGATACTTTTAATGGAGACAACGGGGTGTCAGGCCTGAAGTTCAAAGCCTACAGTTGCTGGAAAGAATGAGTGGATGAGGTATAGCTGAGATGACACTGGAACTGCTCAAGCTCTTGTGCCTGTACACCGGTGTGACAACCTAAATGGATCAGTGACACTTCAGCACTGTCATGCAAGAGAAGTGTTTCAGACAACACTGTAAAATGCACGAGCACCCAGATGTATGTATGAAGGCTGAATTTTTTTGACCTTTAGTATGTCAACATTGAAATAACAGAATGGTGACCTGGACATGTCTCCCAATCACTTAATTACTAAATTACTGAACCCAGGATGACACTGTAAATGCACATATGTGGTCTTTGTGTTAAAAATCTATCCCTTCCTTGCAGGCAACACACTCCAAGGATTAATTCGGGTGACTTACCGTCATAGCCAACTTAAGGAAACCAATTTAATTTTTTGTTTTGTTTGGTTTTAATCCTAAAATTAACAATAAGCCCTACTAGCCACTGGGGCTATTGGTTTGTTTCATTAGGTGGAGGCAGGATGAAGTGTGGGGAGTTGGCATTTTTTGTTTGTGGGGTTTTTTGTTTGTTTGTTTGCTTTTTAGTGTCAAGAATTACTCAAGTTGCATTTGTATACTGATATTTTGGTCATTATGTGCCTTTAGGCTAAACTCACATTATCATTCTTCAGGCTCTTCATATTCATTAGTTCAGATAAACACTTGCCATTGGCACACTGTTAGCTGATAGTAACACCTACTGTGTAAAAAAGAAAAAAAAAAGAAGGAGTAAAATCTGTTATGTGATGGCTCCAACAGGCAGCTTTTCTGTGACAAACAGTCTTTCAAAAATGTTATGATCCATTTACAAATCTATACACTGCCTACTATTGCTTTCTTAAGGCTTCAAATCAATCAGCATATTTTCCTCAGCTTCCAAAAGCATATAGAATCATAGAATAGTTAGGGTTGGAAAGGACCTTAAGATCATCCAGTTCCAACCCCCCTGCCATGGGCAGGGA